>CAJQZJ010010411.1:5438936-5520904 GCA_907164525.1 Lophiomys imhausi
TATATATATATATATATATATATATATATATATATGTCTATTTTTTTGTATCAGGGAAATTCTGGTTTAAAGGCATTTGGAAGGTATTCTACTATTCAGTTTTCTGGAACAATTTTTGTAAGTTTGGTATAATTCAGTCTTTGAATATTTGGCATTGTTCACAAATGGATGGCACCACTGTTTAAAGTTTTTTTGAAAATTTTTATAAATAAAACAGAAAGTTATTCATTGACTATGACACTGTTTTGTCACCTTTTCAAATGGTTATTGGTAAATTGAATATTTAATATAAATCAGCTCTTTAAAAATATCTATGTTCAACATAGACTTTTTTACCTGTCAGTGAGACACTTTGCGCTAGTGGTGCTGCCTTGTAGGCCCCCAGTGAATGAGGAGGCTCTAGGCCCTCATATGACTGCTTAACTGGGGTGGGGGACTCATATGTAGGTACTCTCCACTCCAGAGGAGTGGGATGGAAGGGTTAAGGGGTAGAGGGTAGGAGGGCAGGACTGGGATGTGTGGAAAGAGGGTACTGTGATGGAGATGTAACCTGAAGTAATAAATAAACATAAAAAAGAAAGTAAAATAGAAAAAAGCCTAGTGTAATACAATAAGATGACGTTAAGAAGGTCTAGATAAGAGAGTTGTGGATTGTCCTATAAAAGTTGCTCAAAAATGAGAACATCTTGGAATAGCATGTTTAATATACATCAGAAAGAAGCAACAGAGCCAACTGAACATTTTTATTTGGTAGCCACCTTGGGCATGAGGAATTTGTTCTGTGAGAAAGTAACCACTATGATTGGCTCCCTCTTGCCTAGGATAATCTTTCTTATATCTTACTATTTATATAATGAGTCAGGATCATAGACCTATATTGAGTATACTGTTTGGTCCTATCTCACAAGGATATGAATTAACTACTTAGCAGAAAACAATGACAGTGAACTTACACCTTAAAAATTGTATTGTGATAAGAATTAATATAACATCTATATGAGGTTACCTTCTTGGGTATAGTAATCTAGTGAGTACCAACACTTTTTCAAGTGATCTACACTAACAAAGAAAAGATGTAGCCATTGTGCAAATTGGTCCTACAATACAATCATATGATGTGCAGCTTAAAACCACCAGTTTAAGAGAGCAATTATATGCCTTCCTGTAAGTAGTACTGAGGTTCCTGTTGGAGGAAAACACACCCCCAGATCCTTCCAGTTGATATATAGAAATACAACAATGGTATTGGTCTTAGCAAGTAGAGAATATGGGGTTAAGAGCAATAAAGATATCAGAAAAGCCCTGGTTACTTATTCCTAGTATCTGATAGAAGAATTTGGAACAGCTAAGAGATTGCCTTGGGTCTAAGCATCAACTTGGTTTTTTAAAAGTATTGAGGACTTTTGAATGTATTGTGAAAGCATTTAGCATTATGAGATGACCATGAGCCTACAGGGACAAGTGATGGAAGGTTATAACTTAAAAGCAATATATTTTGGAGTAGACTCCACTGCTCCAGGCTTTCAGATCTAGAGTTCTTATTTCCCAGAGGGTATATTACTATACCAGGATAGAAAAATATATTCCCGCTAGATTTAAAAAACACGTAGGTGCCTGGTTATGTTTTGGTCCCTATGAGCTTGGAACAAGAAGCTATAAAATGAGTTTACTGACTGTCAGAACCAGTTAGTCCTAGTATTCTGTGCATTAAGGCTGCTGCTGTGTAATAAGGGTAGGGAGGAAGTGATGGGGTGATGTTATGCATGCTAAATGTTAATTAATAAATAAGTAATTATTTGCGAATTCTAAGGCTCATTGTTGGTATGAATAAGTGGGTGGCATATTTTAGAAGTTCACTGTAGATAATTCAATGTTCTATCTGATTCTACTTGGAGTAAATTTACAGCACATTTCTTCACACACAAAAAAAATCTCATTCTGGGATCAGAATAGTTATGCCTACCCCAAATATTTTTTCCTTACCCTTATTTACTTCCTTCATGGTCTTCTGGGAGCATACTCAAAATAAACATGTTGGGTAAAAACCCCTAGCCAGAATTTGCTTCTAGAGAACTAGATATGGAAATCTTGACAACCAAGTCAACATAATAGAAGCGTATGTGGGAGAACCATGGGAAAATTGAAAATATTGGCAGAAATATCAAATTATTCATGCTTAATAGTTCTCCATAGAATGTTCAAAAAAGATAATTCCTCTGTACAGATACAATATAAATATCTACAAAATTTCTAAAGAAATCATTGAACTTCAAATATAACTACTATAAAAGCACCATACATGTGATAGTAATGATGTTGATCAGAAAGTGACTGAGGGACTTTATTGGGGAAATTTCTGGCCATCTACAGCTGTCTGTTGTTCACTTACTCCGGGAGTTCTTGGCTTTATTTACCTAAAAAATCATCCCCCTCAAGGTGATACTCATTATAAACAGAAATACTTTCTGCAAATGTCTTCAATATTCTAACAATAATTTATCTCAGTGGCTAGATAGAAAACACATGCATCAGTAATAAAAACAGCATTGGTATTGGTATAGAAACAAACCAGTTGACCAAGGGAATCAAACTGAAGACCCAGAAATAAACCCACACACCTATGGTCACTTAATTTTTGATAAAGAAGCCAAAAACACACAATGGAAAAAGGAAAACATCTTCAATAAATGGTGCTGGTCTAACTGGATGTCAACATGTAGAAGAATGCAAATATATCCATACTTATCACCTGTACAAAATTTAAGTCTAAGAGGATCAAGGACATCAACATAAATCCGGACACACTAACATTAATAGAAGAGAAAGTGGGGGATCCAAGATGGTGGCGGCCCGCACGGACGCATTTTGAACGTGGGGAAAAGAGCCATAAAAAGCACAGAGTTATTGGACACTGTGCAAAAGCCGGAGGGGCTAGACCCTCCGGGAACACACCCAGCTCCCAAGGGACTGTTAAAAGTCCCAGGGTAAGGCTCTCCCCCCATCTCTCCCAGACACGGAAGCTGCTAAATCCGGGACTCAGGAACTCCCATTTGGAGAGGCGCAAGTAAGATTGACTCTAATATAAAGCAGGCAGAACCAGATCCCACACGGGGATCACTCACCAGCCTACTAGGCTCCCCACACCTCAAGCGGACCTTATAGCTATTTAGGAAACTTTGCGGGCAAGTTGAAGTCTTAGCAAGGCAGAAGCAGAGCGCACAGCGGGAGGTCCACAGCTGGGGGAGCCCGCAGCTAAGGAACCGGGCAGAAGACCAAACAGGGGAGTGGGACAGAATCCACGCCCGCAGAGGAGGATCCGCGCAGGAAGCCCACACAGTGAAGTGGCAGGGCTGGGAGTGCAGAGAGGCACACAGAGGCAGAGCTAGCAGTGGAGACATACAGAGGCTGAGGGCTACAAAACGTGGAAGCCAGAAGCCCAGGGACCATAGTTGTATTCTGGAAAACCCAGACATATTATGCGTGGAGCCGGGCCCTCTCAATCTCCTTGGGGAAAACCACAGTCCACAGAATCCTTGCCTGGGCAAACAGGTCCATACCATCAGAACCACTATAGGCTGATCACTCAGTGTGCAACATAGAGAAGTATGACTTGGGAGCAGTGAAACGATCGCGGGCCATTCCTCATTACCTGGATATAGGCTGCACCAGCTCACAGTGCTTCAAGATATTAGAAACACAGTGACCCTGAGATCCCCTTGTAAGCAACGACAGATAGCCAAGCAATTCAACTGCTACACCAAAGCATCCCCTGTGGATCCAAGCCCAGAAGACAACGAAAGAAGACAGCTAAACACATACATATGGCCAAAGGTCCAAGAAAAAAACAGAAATCAAGCCAATATGACTCCAAAAACGCAGAACTATACTAGCTCATCCAATTCAGATGACTTCACAACACCAGAAACACATGTAAACGATGACAATTCTACATTATGGAAAGTGATACAGTCCCTTCAAGAAGAACTTAAATCTATGAAAGAATTCAAAGAAGCCACAATTTTACAAGTCAAAACAATGAATAACACAATCAAAGAGCTCCAAGCCAAGGTGACTCAGTTTGAACAGGAAAAGGACAGAGCAATGAAAGATTTCCAGGCAAAAACAAGCAAACTGGAGAAGGAAATGTACAAAACGAACAATACCATACAAGACATGAAAATAGAAACAATAAAGAAAACACAGTCACAGTTAAAAGATGAAGTGGAGAGTCAAGGGAAGAGAAAAGGAATCACAGATGTGAGTATCAAAAATAGGATGCAAGAGATGGAAGACAAGATCTCAGGCATGGAAGATGAGATGGAAGAAATCAATACAACATCCAAAGAAAATGAGAAGGCTAAAAAATCTCTCATCACAACATCCAAGAAATCAAGGACTCAATGAAAAGACGGAACCTAAGAATTATAGGCATAGAGGAAAGAGAAGACTCCCAACTCCAATGTCCAGGAAATGTCTTCAACAAAATCATAGAAGAAAACTTCCCAAACCTGAAAATAGAGATGCCAATAAAAATCCAAGAGGCTTACAGAACACCAAACAGATTAGATCAGAAAAGAAACTCCTCTCGCCACATAATAATTGAAAGACCAAATGTACAGAACAAAGAAAAACTATTAAAAGCTGTAAGAGAAAAAGGTCAAGTCACATACAATGGCAGACCCATCAGAATTACACCTGACTTCTCCTCAGAAACTTTAAAAGCTAGAAGGGCCTGGACAGATATCCTACAAGTCCTGAGAGAACATAGGTGCCCAGCCAGACTACTTTACCCAGCAAAACTCTCTATCAATATAGATGGAGAAGACAAGATATTCCATGACAAAATCAAATTTAAACAATATCTACCCACAAACCCATCCCTACAGAAAATCCTAGAAGGAAAATTCCAATCCAGAGAAGAAAACTACACCCAAGAAAACAGAGGGAATGGAAAAACCCACAGCAACTAAAACAACAGAGGCACAGGACGATCACCTATACCAAAATAAAGGGAAATAACAACCCCAGGTCACTAATATCCATCAACATCAATGGACTCAACTCCCCAATAAAAAGACACAGGCTTACAGATCGGATCCATAAGCAAGACCCGTCTTTTTGCTCCATACAAGAAACGCATCTCACTATTGAAGATAGACACTACCTCAGATTAAAGGGCTGGGAAAAGGTTTTCCAAGCAAATGGAACCAGGAAGCAAGCTGGAATAGCCATCCTAATATCAAACAAAACAGACTTCCAAATGACGTTAATGAAAAAAGACAGAGAAGGGCATTATATACTCATGAAAGGGAATATTCATCAAGAGGACATCTCAATATTGAACATCTATGCCCCAAATACAAAGGCATCTACATTTGTAAAAGAAACGCTTCTAAAACTTAAATCGCACGTCGATCACAACACATTAGTAGTGAGAGACTTCAACACCCCACTCACAACAATGGACAGATCATCAAGACTGAGGCCAAACAGGGAAATATTGAGTCTAACAGAGATAATGAACCAAATGGACCTAACAGATATCTACAGAACATTTCACCCAAACCCAAAGGAATACACCTTCGTCTCAGCACCTCACAGAACCTTCTCCAAAATCGACCACATAGTCGGACACAAAGATAGTCTGAACAGATACAAGAAAATTGAAATAACACCATGTATCTTATCATACCTCCATAGAATAAAGCTGGTCTTCAACAGCAAAAGAATCAACAGAAAGCCTACACACACATGGAAATTGAACAACTCATTACTGTATGACTACTGGGTCAGGGAAGAAATAAAGAAAGAAATCAAAGACTTCTTAAAATCCAATGACAATGAAGGCACAACATACCCAAACCTATGGGATACAATGAAAGCTGTGCTACGAGGAAAGTTCATAGCACTAAGTGCCTTCAAAAAGGAAATTGTGACAGCTCATATTAGCGAATTAACAGCTAAACTGGCTGAATTGGAAAAAAAAGAAGCAAACACTCCCAAGAGGAGCAGAAGGTAGGATATCATCAAACATAGGACTGAAATCAACAACTTAGAAACAAAAAGAACTATACAAAGAATCAATGAAACCAAGAGTTGGTTCTTCGAGAAAATCAACAAAATAGACAGAACCCTAGCCAAATTAACTAAAAGGCAAAGGGAAAGAAACCAAATCAACAAAATCAGAAATGAAAAGGGAGAAATGACAGCAGACATTGAGGAGATCCAGAGAATATTTGGGTCCTACTTTAAAAATTTATATTCCACCAAATTTGAAAATCTAAGCGAAATGGACAATTTCCTCGATACATTCCACCTACCAAAACTAAATCAAGATCAGAACAACAGAAAAAACAGCCCAATAACCCCTAAGGAAATAGAAACAGTCATTAAAAATCTCCCAACCAAAAAAAGCCCAGGGCCAGATGGCTTTAGCACGGAATTCTACCAGACCTTCAAAGAGGAGCTAACACCAATACTCTTCAAACACTTCCACCAAATAGAATCAGAAAGAACACTGCCAAACTTATTCTATGAGGCCACAGTCACTCTGATTCCTAAACCACACAAAGACCCAACAAAGAAAGAGAACTTCAGACCAATCTCCCTCATGAACATAGATGCAAAAATACTTAATAAAATACTAGCAAACCGAATTCAAGAACACATCAAAAGTATCATACATCATGATCAAGTAGGCTTCATCCCAGGAATGCAGGGATGGTTCAACATACGAAAGTCAATCAACGTAATTCACCATATAAACAAGATGAAAGAAAAAAACCACATGATAATCTCACTAGATGCAGAAAAAGCATTTGACAAAATCCAACACCCCTTCATGCTAAAAGTTCTCGAGAGAACGGACATACAAGGACCGTACTTAGAAATAATAAAGACAATATACAGCAAGCCGGTGGCCAGCATCAAGTTAAATGGAGAGAAAGTTGAAGCATTTCCTCTAAACTCAGGGACAAGACAAGGATGCCCACTTTCACCATATCTCTTCAATATAGTACTTGAAGTTCTTGCTAGAGCAATAAGACAACTAAAGGAGATAAAGGGAATAAACATCAGAAACGACGAAGTCAAATTATCCCTATTTGCAGATGATATGATAGTATACATAAGCGACCTCAAAAATTGCACCAGAGGACTCCTACAGCTGATAAACACCTTCAGCAAGGTGGCTGGACACAAAATTAACTCAAAAAAATCAGAAGCCCTTCTATATACAACAAACAAATGGGTTTAGAAAGAAATAAGGAAAATAACTCCCTTCACAATAGCCACAAACAATATAAAATACCTGGGGGTAATTCTAACTAAGCAAGTAAAGGATCTATACAACAAGAACGTCAAGCCCCTGAAGAAAGAAATGGAAGAGGCCTTTAGAAGATGGAAAGATCTCCCATGCTCATGGACCAGTAGGATCAACATAATGAAAATGGCTATCCTACCAAAAGCAATATATAGATTCAATGCAATTAATATAAAAATACCAACATAACTTTTATAGACTTGAAAAGAGCTATTCTCAATTTCATATGGAACAACAAAAAGACCAGAATAACTAAATCACACCTCTACAATAAAAAAGCATCTGGAGGTATCACTATTCCAGATTTCAAGTTGTACTACAGAGCATTACTAGTAAAAACAGCATGGTATTGGTATAGAAACAGACCAGTAGATCAATGGAATCGAATTGAAGACCCAAAAATGGACCCACACACCTACGGCCAACTAATCTTTGACAAAGAAGCCAAAACCGCACAATGGAAGAAGAACAGCATCTTCAACAAATGCTGCTGGTCCAACTGATGTCCACTTGTAAAAGAATGAAATTAGAACCATAATTATCACCTTGTACAAAACTTAAATCCAAGTGGATCAAAGACCTTAACATAAGGCCGGTCACACTAAATCTACTAGAAGAAAAACTGGGAGAAACCCTCAAACTCATTGGCACATGTGACAACTTCCTGAACAGAACACCAGCAGCTCAGAACCTCAGATCAACAATCAATAAATGCGACCTCATGAGACTGAAAAGCTTCTGTAGGCAAAAGACACTGTTATTCAAACAAAACAGCTACCAACAGACTGGGAGAAAATCTTCACCAACCCCACATCTGATAGAGGGCTAATATCCAAAATGTACAAAGAACTCAAGAAACTAAATGCCAAGAAACCAAAGAATCCAATCAAAAAATGGGAGACAGAGTTAAATAGAGAATTCACAAAGGAGGAATCCCTAACGGCCAAGAGACACCTGAAGAAATGCTCAACATCCTTAATCATCGAGAAATGCAACTCAAGATGACTCTGAGATTCCATCTCACACCTGTCAGAATGGCTAAGATAAACAGCTCAAATGATAGCACATGCTGGCGAGGGTGTGGAGAAAGTGGAACACTCCTCCGTTTTCGTGGGAGTGCAGGCATTTGCAACCACTATGGAGGTCATTATGGCGATATCTTAGAAATCTTGGAATAGCTTTGCCTCAGGACCCAGCCATACCACTTCTGGGTATACACCCAAATGACTCCTCATGGAGTCATAGGGAAGTCTCCTCATCTATGTTCATAGCAGCCTTATAGGTAGAAATTGGAAACAACCCAGATATCCCTCAAGTGAAGAATGGATTAAAAAACTGTGGTATATCTATACAATGGAATATTACTCAGCTATCAGAAACAATGAAAATATGCAATTTGCAAACAAATGGATGGAAGTAGAGAAGCTCATCCTGAGTGAGTTAACCCAGAATCAGAAGTATGCACATGGCATTTATTCACTTATAGTAGGATTTTAGCTATATAGTACAGGATATCTGTACTACAACCAACACACCAAAAGGAACATGGACATAGACTTTTTTTTTTCTTTTTCCTTTTGTGTTTTGTTGTTGTTCTTTGTTTTTGTGGGTTTCTGTGTTTGTTGGTTTGTTTTTTAGTTTTCCATTCCTAGCAAGGAGACACCTTTCACTGGCGGTACTGCCTTGTAAGTCCCCAGTGTATGAGGAGGCTCTTGGCCCTCATATGACTCCTGAACTGTGACGAGGAACTGTTATGTAGGGACACTCCACCCCAGAGGAAAAAGAGGGAAAGATTGGGTGGTAGAGGATGGAAGGGTGGGGCTGGGAAGCAGGGAAAGAGGACAATATGATGGAGATGTAACCTGAAGCAAAAAACAAATAAATTTATTAATTAAAAAAAAGCAGGTAACAATTTTAAAACATTGTAAATAAAATAAAGGTTACAACCGTTCAACCTGGTTTTATAAACCTCCAAGAGTTGAAAAAACTTAGAGCTAAGGTAAAATACATGAAATGTGTGGTGTTAGCCCATGCCTCTAACTTCAGCAGAGACGGGAGGAGCACTATAGAGTTAGTTGTCTTATATACTCTAGAGTTACATGGAACATGGTGGTGAGGGTGCACACCCTTAATCCCATCATTCAAAAAGAGTACACCCTTAATCCCAACACACTAGAGACAGAAACAGGCAATTCTCAGAGCTCAAGGGTAGCCTGATACAAAACAAACTCTAAATAGAGAAAAACTTCGATCCGGGAGTGGTGGAGTACATCTTTAATCCCTTCAGATGGGAACCACAGTTCTTTGATCCCAATAATTAGAATGCAGAGACAGACACATAGGATTTGGAAGGACTTAAGTTTAATTGCTACTTACAAAAGGCCTGCTCAATACAAACAAACTGTCCTTTGAGATCTCAAAATACATACACTAAGGCTTGTTTAGCTCCAAAATAACAAAATAATTTCTTCTTTAATCCAGATTGAGAGATAATATTTTATATATTGCCAAAAACCAAATTTGCTTCAGGAGAAATATTACCTGACCCACCCCCTCCAAAAAAAATGGTAACTGTCCCAGAGTTAGGAGTAGGGCAGGGCTCTGTTCTTATCTTTCCAGGAGATTTAAAACATCCATTCAAGGAATCCAGGGACAACTGGACAACGGAAACCTCAACAGAAAACAGAATCAGACACCAAAGAAGACGAGTGGCCCAGATGATTCAGCCTTGCAGACTCCCTCAATAGCTGTTTCCATCAAAAGTCTACAACCACAACAACTCAAAATCGCTAAGATCGTTCAGCTACACACACTGCACCAGCCAGAACTTCAGTAAAGCCTGGAAGATCAGCTTCTGTCTACAAACTTCTTAGGACATCTAAACAGCTGAGCACAAAAGGACTGAACATAAAAGATTGTACTAACATTTTTAACCATTTTTCCATTCTGGTTCAGGCCCCAAACAGGTTTACTACGAACCAAATCAGCAGGAAGTCATTTCAAGAGAGCGACATCCCATGCCCAGAGGGTGGGGAGGGTGTTCCCCCCCCTTTTTGGTTATTTGATGGATAACAGAAAACTTTGTTTTTTAGGGGAAGAGACTACAAGCTGTTAAATGGTCTTGTTAAATGGGTTTTGGAGGTTAGACCCAGGTACTTCCTTCTTTTCCTTTTCTGTATCCTTCTTTCTCTTTTATGTAGGAGTGCACAGACTTGAGAAAATGGGACATAGACATAGTATGGGAAGGACCAAGAAGAAGGGACAAATTATTGAATATGTCCTTATACCTTTGTATGTTGATACAAAATTAGTATTATATTTTGCTAAAGTAGTATTGACTATTGTATATTGTGAAAAATTAAGATTGTATTGGACTACTTAGGTATTGATCTTTGCATATTGATACAAAATTAAGATTATAGTTGGCCACATTGATATCGACCCTTGTATATTGATGTAATATTAAGATTTTATTGGGTTACATAGGTATTGATCTTTGTATATTGATACAAAATTAAGAGTATATTTGGCCACATTGGTACTGATCTTTGCATACTGATACAAAACTAAAGGTCACACTTCTTAAAGGTATTGTACCTAGTGATACTTAAAAATGAAATGTGAAGCTCTGGCCTCTTCATACCAACCGTCTTAAACTGTTTAGGATGGTTAAGTAATACAAACTACTAGTCATGCAAGCATGTCATTTTGTTAGCTACTATGACAGTCTATCACAGATATTCTCTAAGTAACTCAGAAATCAAGTTGTTAAGAGATAAGCAACATTTGCTTATCTAAATACAAGATATAGATAGGGCATCTTCAAAAACCTCAAGGGATCTGCAGAATATGGCATTCAAAGATGTTGTCTTAAATTAAGATTTTTTTGATATTGAGACATATCAGCTCCTGACAGCAACCCCTATTCTACTCCAAGTAGAAGATGAGCATTGAAGAATCTCCAGTGTGAGATAGTTGAATTAGTGGCAAGCCTATCTCTTGGCATGAAAAACCCCTCGCTTCAACTGTAGAAAGACTGCTGTCCAAAAAGGACAAAACTTGGTGGCAGGGACATCAACAGCCTAGCTCTGCCAAGACAGGGTAGGTAAGTCCTTCATAATTCCTGCTCTACAATCAATGTCTGTCAGAGAAACAGGACCAAAAGGCTGAAGATTGATGCTGTAACTTATGGAGAGAAAACGGGAACTGTCCAGGCAGCCACTGATATGTCATTTCTTAGTTTTGGATGATGCAGGCCCTGCACTTCCTACATAATCAGATATATTTATCCCTCTCAGGTCTCTGAGGTGGTTGAAGAATAGATAGCTAGAGTCCCATAGTTAAATCTTGAGTTGTTTAGGAATCAAGAGGGTGTTCTGGATCTAAGAAGATGTTTTTAAAATTGTGATGTAAGTTAGTATGAAAGCTGAGTCAGATATAGAACTTTAAACTCATGGAGATGGTTAGATGGTAGAATGTTAAAGTCAGGGGCCAAATATGTATGGACTGGACAATGGGAATGTATGCTGGGCTACTTAACTCTCATAAATGTGGCGTATTTATTTCTGTTGTTTTGAATAGTATTTACTGTTATAAGAGAAGGAACCATTTGTTGGACTGAAAGGGGGAGCTGTTGAGGGGAAGAGGGTGGAAGGGTGGGACAGGAAGGGGTAGTAGGGAAGGGATTGTGACTGAGATGTAACCTGAAGAAATAAAAAAATAAAGTATTAAAAAAAAAAGAAAAAAAAATAGAAGAGAAAGTGGGGAACAGCCTTGAACTCATTGGCACTGGTAGCAACTTCCTGAATAGAACACCAATAGCTCAGGCACTAAAACAAACAATAAATAAATGGGACCTTATAAAATTGAAAAGCTTTTGTAATGCAAAGGACACTGTCCTTAGAACAAAACGCAACCTACAGACTGGGAAAGGATCTTCACCAACCCATCATCTGACAGAGGGCTAATATCCAAAATATATAAAGAACTGAGGAAATTAAACACCAAAAAAACCAAATAACCCCATTAATAAATGGGGTACACAGCTAAACCAAGAATTCATAGAAGAGGAATCTCTAAAGGCCGAGAGGCATTTGAGGAAATGTTCAACATCTTTGGTCATCAGGGAAATGCAACTTAAAACAACTCTGAGATTCCATCTCACACCTGTCAGAATGGCTAAGATCAAAAACTCAAATGATAACACATGCTGGCGAGGATGTGGAGAAAGGGGAACACTCCCCCATTGCTGGCGGGACTGCAAACTTGTGCAACCACTTTGGAAATCAATCTGGAGATATCTTAGAAAACTGGGAATAAATCTACCTCAAGACCCAGCCATACCCCCCTTGGGCATATATCCAAAAGATTTGAAACGAAACCACAAGGACATTGCCTCAACAATGTTCATAGCAGCTTTATTTGTAATAGCCAGAAACTGGAAACAACCCAGATGTCCTTCAACTGAAAAATGGATAAAAAAACTGTGGTACATTTACACAATGGAATACTACACAGCTATCAGAAATGATGAAATCATGCAATTTGAAACCAAATGAATGAAGCTAGAAAAACTCATCCTAAGTGAGCTGACACAGTCCCAGAAAGATAAACATGGTACGTATTCCCTTATAAATGGATATTAACCATACATCACAGGATAATTGTCCTACAATCCACACACCCAAATAGATAGGAACCTAGCATATTTATCCTAGGAAAAATTTTACCCACCAGTGAGTCATGGAATCTGCTGCAGGTTAGCGGAACACCACACCCTAGATGATGTGCCTTATCAAGCTCCAGTACAAGTGGAAGCTCTTGGCCCTCACATGACGCAAGATCTGAGGGAGTATGATATGTGAGGGCCCACCTCATCTGAGGAGAAGGAGAGTACCAATTAGAGGAACAAGGAGGGATGGAGGGACAGAGGGAGGGAAGGAGAGAGGGAGGGAAGGAGAGAGGGAGGGAGGGGCCAGGAGGGGAGGAGGGAAGAAACTATGTTCTCAAAGTAAATAATACTTTTTTAAGAAAAGAGTTAATAAGCTTAAAAAATATATTAAATATACAATATAAAATTTTCAAACCATAAGTTACCAAAGGTATACTTGCCTTACTGGCATGAAAGGAAAATGGCCTTAATTTCAGATTAGAATGTTAGACTGCAGGTGGCCACATAGATTACAAAAACTTGATAGCAGCTTAAAAGTTTTTTTTTGTTTGTTTGTTTTTGTTTTTTGTTCTTGTAGAGGTATAGGATATTTCCATGGTTTGGCATTAAAAAGCAGGTAACAGGTTTAAAATACTGTAAATAAATTAAAGGTTACAGCTGTTCAACCTGGTTTGATAAACCTCCAAGAGTTGAAAAAACTTAGAGCTAAGGTAAAACACATGAAATGCATGGTGTTAGCCCATGCCCTTAACTCCAGCAGAGACAGGAGGATCACTATAGAGTTAGTTGTCTTATAAATTCTAGAGTTACAAGGAACAGGGTGGTGATGGTGCATACCCTTAATCCCATCATTCAAAAAAAGTACACCTTTAATCCCAACACACTAGAGACAGAAACAGGAAGATCTCAGAGCTCAAGGTCAGCCTGATACAAAACAAGCTCTAAATAGAGAAAAACTTTGATCCAGGGGTGGTGGAGCACATCTTTAATCCCATCAGTTGGGAACCACATGTCTTTGATCCTAATACTTAGAATGCAGAGACAGGCACATAGGATTTGGAAGGATTTAAGTTTAAAAGCTACTTACAAAAGGCATGCTGCAATTCAAACAAATTGTCCTTTGAGATCTCAAAATATATACACTAAAGGTTGGTTTAGCTTCAAAATATCAAAATAACTTCTTCTTTAATCTGGATTGAAAGATAACACTTTATATATTGTCAAAAAACCAAATTTACTCCAGGAAAAATATTACCTGACCTCCCCCCGAAAAAAGGTAATTGTCCCAGAGTTAGGATTAGGGCAGGACTCTGTTCTTATCCTTCCAGGAGATTTAAAGCATCCATTCAAGGAATCCAGGGACAACTGGACCACGGAAACCTCAGCAGAAAACAGATCAGACACCAAAGAAGATGAGTGGCCCAGATGATCCAGCCTTGCAGACTTCCTCAATAGCTGTTTCCTCAAAAGTCTACAACCACAACTCAAAAAATGCTAAGATCGTTCAGCTCCACAGACTGCTCCAGCGAATAAAGCCCTGAAGATCAGCATCTGTCTACGAACTTCTTAGGACATCTAAATAGCTGAGCACAAAAGGACTGAATTTCAAATGATTCTATTAACATTTTAACCATTTTTCCATTCTTATTTGGGCCCCAAACAGGTTTACTATGCCCCAAATCAGCAGGAAGTCATTTTAAGAGAGCGATGTCCCATCTCCAGAAGGTGGGGAGGGTGTTTTCCCCCTCTTTGATTATTTGATGGATAATAGAAAATTTTTTTATTTAGGGGAAGAGACTACAAGCAGTTAAATGGTCCTGTTAAATGGGTTTTGGAGGTTAGACCCAGGGACTTCTCTCTTTTTCTTTTCTGTATCCTTCTTTCTCTCCTATGTAGGAGTGAACAAACTTGAGAAAAAATGGGACATAGACATAGTATAGGAAAGATCAAGAAAAAAAGGACAGATAATTGGATATGCCCTTATACCTTTGTATATTGATACAAAATTAATATTATATTTGGCTAAATTGGTATTGATCATTGTATATTAATGCAAAATTAAGATGATTGTATTGGACTACATCGGTGTTGATCTTTGCATATTGATACAAAATTAAGATTACATTTGGCCACAATGGTACTGACCCTTGTATATTGATGCAAAATTAAGAATGTATTGGCTACATAGGTATTGATCTTTGTATATTGATACAAAATTAAGATTATATTTAGCCACATTGTTATTGATCTTTGTATATTGATACAAAATTAAAGGTAACACTTCTTAAAGGTATTGTTCCTAGTAATGCTTAAAAATGAAAAGTGAAATTTTGGCCTTTTGCTACCAACTGTCATAAACTGTTTAGGATAATTAAGAAATGGAAACTAATAGTCATGCAAGCGTGCCATTTTGTTAGTTACTATGATAGTCTATCACAGTTATTTTCTTTTTTTTTTTTTTTGGTTTTTCGAGACAAGGTTTCTCTGTATAACAGCTCTGGCTGCCCTAGACTCACTTTGTAGACCAGGCTGGCCTCGAACTCACAGAGATCCGCCTGCCTCTGCCTCCCACGTGCTGGGATTAAAGGCGTGCGCCACCACTGCCCGGCCACAGTTATTTTCTAAGCTACTCAGAAATCAAGTTGCTAAGAGACAAGCAACATTTGCTTATCTAAATATAAGAGATGGATAGGGCATCTTCAAAAACCTCACGGGATCTGCAGAATATGGCATTCAATGATGTTTTCTTAACTTAAGATTTTTTGATATCGAGACATGTCAGCTCCTGACAGCACCCCCTATTCTACTCCAAGTAGAAGATGAGCATCGAAGAATCTCCAGTGTGAGATCATTGAACTAGTGGCAAGCCTATGCCTTGGCAAGAAAAACCCCTTGCTTCAACTGTAGACAGACTGCTGTCCAAAAAGGACAAAACTTGGAAGTAGGTAAGTCGACAACCTAGCTCTGCCAAGACAGGGTAGGTAAGTCCTTCATAATTCCTGCTCTACAATCAATGTCTGTCAGAGAAATGGGGCCAAAGGGCTAAAGATTGATGCTGTAATGTATGGAGAGAAAATGGGAACTGTCCAGGCAGCCACTGGTATGTCATTTCTTAGTTTTGGAAGCTGCGGGCCCTGCACTTCCTATATAATCAGATATATTTATCTCTCTCAGGTCTCTGAGGTGGTTGAAGAATAGATAGCTAGAGTCTCATAGTTAAATTTTGAGTTGTTTAGGAATCAAGAGGGTGTTCTGGATCTAAGAAGATGTTTTTAAAATTGTGAGGCAAGTTAGTATGAATGCTGACTTAGATATAGAACTTTAAACTCATGGAGATGGTTAGATAGTAGAATGTTAAAGTCAGGTACCAAATACATATGGACTGGACATTGGGAATGTATGCTAAGCCATATAACTGTCATAATTGTGGCCTATTTATTTCTGTTGTTTTGTATTTATTGTTATAAGAGAAAGGACCATTTTTTTTTGGACTGAAAGGGGGAGCTGTTGCGGGGAAAAAGATATACCTTAAACTAAAAAAAAAAAAAAAAAAGGGTAGATGGGGGGTTGAGGGGGAAGAGCGTGGAAGGGTGGGACTGGAAGGGGGAGTAGGGAGGGGATTGTGTTTAAGATGTAACTTGAAGAAATAAAAAATAAATTATTAGAAAAAGAAAAAAAGAGAACACGTGCATCTCAGTTTTATTAGTCTATTCTTTGATCTACATGTTTGCATTTGATTTTAGGAAACTGTGATGGGTAAGTTTATGTGTCAATTTAGCTGGGCTATTATTGTATCTGATCATTCGACTAAACATTAAACTAGTTACTTCTGTAAAGATAGCTTGTTGGTAGGTAAAACTGGCAGTCAGTGAATTTTAGGGTGATTATCTTCAGTGATCTGAGTGAACAGATCTGATCAGCCAAAGGCCTGAAACGTGAATCTAAGAGGAAAAATAAATTGTATCAGTATTGAAGCTTAAGTTCCTATTGTAGAGTTTTCAATCTCTGGGTCAGTTCAGCAGGCACAGGACTGTGCACTCTTACAATAAACCAACTGCATAAGGTATCACACAATAATACCAGATCTGGAAAGTACAAACTTTATCCCATTAATATAACATGCCAAAACCATCTTGAACATAAAAGTAAATTCTTATGTAAATCATCAGTTAGGCTAGATGACTGAAAACAGAAGTTCCTCCTATTTTTTGATGTCATCTTGCTATAATAAGCATATCATTTCCATATGAAATTTGAAACACAGTATCTGGTTCTTCTCTTTCTAATACTTACATCTACATCACTCTGTGCCTTTGAGACTGATTAAATCTGTATTTTGTGGAAGTTTTGTTTTATCCCTTAATGTAACCCTCAGACTTACCTTTTATGTACAAGAATGTGCTTCTATGGTTTCAGCCTTATATTAGTTTCATGCTACAATCTGATGAATTTTCTGACCAACAGCTTTCTGTAAATTGATCCTTGTACTGTAAACAATCGTTTGCATGTTTAATAAAATGTAAGTATATCAAAGTAGCTATTGTCCAACACAATGTCTATGGGTCATAATATTCTAGAGCACAAGTCAATTTAGTTGAGAGTTTGCATTTAAGATATCCTAAGATTATTCATTCTCTAATGATTATAATTGAGTAAAATTTACATAATGATATTACTACCACTTAGTATTTCAGCGTAATAGTGTTAGTTCAGAAAGCTGTCAGTCTAAAGTAAGCTAGTTATCATTGTTAACCTCATTGATTGTAGAACTGTAGGTGTGCATTTCTATTTGACAGGATGTCAGATGTCAGATAATTTTCTGTGATATTTTAATTCAATTAAAATAATGACTCATTAGATCCCATAACCAAGATACAAGACTAGAGCAGGAACAATACTCCAGAGTTCTGGCTTCATTCCCAGCTCAGTCATTATCTATTACAAATAAATAATCTCACCTGCCTATTTCATTTTTTCCATCTATAAATCATAAATGCTATGAGTTCCCATGTTAAGCCCTCAAGGCAAGCTGTAAAGATTAAGAAGCTAATGTTTGTAAAGCTGTTTGCAAATCCTCCATCATAAATTATCATGTGAGGGTTATGCTTATGGGGTTACAGTTAAGAAAAATGAAAAGAATTACAGAAAGCACATTTAATCATAACATGACTGAAATAAAGCAATACTGATGTAACACTCACTCCTTACACATTCATAATCACTAGGTATTGTCTTTTGTTCATTTTCAGAGTACAAATGAAAGATACAATATAAGCAAAGAACAAATTTCATATACTATTACAATAAAAAATTAGAGTGAGAACTCTTTGAAATCTTGATGTTATGACTCAATGTAAGAAAGCTATTATCTGATGTAAGTCAAAAATCAAAGATTTATCTGGAGAATTAATGTTTCAAAATGTTTTCTAATTATAGTCCCATATGAATTCTAGTTCTCTCAGAAAAATATTCCCAAATTTTTATTTACATTGAAACAATTAATCAAATCAATAGTTCCTAACAAAACTCTTTACTGGGATTTACCTTAGGACCTGCCCCACTAAATTTTCTTTTGAGTTCACCTTTTTTTCACGTTCTTGTGACTAATTTAACTGAATAATTTAAAGTAATGTCAGATAATGAACAATTTGATCGATATATATGAAGTTTTGAAGTCAAGGAAAAGCATAGCCTTAGTATTAAATATGAAATAATACCTGGGAGGAAATTTATGAAAACATTTATATCAGTTATCTTCAATAGCTTAGATAAAGTAAAAGTCCATGTGGCAATTACTTAATTATAAAAATTTTCAGAAGGAATCACAAAGTAATGACAAAATGAATTGTGCTTTCTGGATACAATAGAATCTCTATGTGAATTGTTAATTTTAAATAATTTAATACCATGAAAATGCTGAAAGATGCTTAACTATTTTACTATATGAAAAATGTCAAATTCAAAGCATAACAAAGAATATTTAGTTTCTAGAAAAATGCATATAAGAAGAAAATTGAAGACCCTATCATAATAGGAGGAAATTATCCTAGTTTTTATTTTAATTTTCTATAAATTCATAGACTTTCTTAATCATGTGTTCAGTCATTCCTCAATTCACTAATAGCTTAATAGAAAATAATCCACTTATGATGTGTATACTTTTGAAAAGCTCTCTTTTGTGATGCTTTTGTTTGACATATTTTTATTATTATGTTTACTTACATCTTTTAAAGTAGCATATACCATTATACTACAAGACAGGTGAATTCTCTAAAAGTCAGCCATATTATACTGAAATGTTAAAAAGGACATAGTCTTTTTATTTATATCATTTCACTCTTTGTTTCTCTAACTTATAAACTCAATAACACCAGAAATATTTCTCAGCTCCTGTTGTGATTTGATGAAACGTGCCCTGTGTACTCCAGTATTGAAGGTTTGGTCCTCAATACTATAGTGTTCAGAGGTGGGACCTTTAGGTATATGATTCTATCATGAACAGTCTAACTTTATTGATGGATTGCCTTACCATGGAGGAATATACCCTGAGGAGTCGAGGCCTAGCTGCTGTATCTTTGAAGAGTAGTTCTTGCTCTGCCTGCCCCACCACCACAATCTATTGCCGGGTAATGAAGCAAAGTGACTAAAGTCTCCGGACTTTTCTTTTTTTAAATAACATTTCCCTGGAGGCCAATGAGGCCAGAAAGAGGAGAGAGCAGGGGAACCTGCTAAAATGTATTCATTTTAAAATGCCATAATGATATCTAATGCCTTGTGTGCTAACTAGAAAAATAAATTTAAAATAAATAATAAAAGAATATTCTCATCTCTTTTTTTTTTCAGAGCAACAGTTTGATAACATCCTCTACTCAACTGGTTACTATACATTGTAACTTTATTTTATAATTTTTCTTGCACTTTGACTAAAAAACACTAAGTATGTGATATTTTGTGTTTGTGCCAAAACTCTTTTTCACTTTCTGTTTCAATCTTCACTCCAAACATCTTGTATTTGGGGTGATTAGGAAGGTACTTCTAGTGTTTCAAATAGCACTAGTTCTAATGATTCTAAGCACAGAGGCTGACCTTCTCTAATTTCTGGCTGTCACCACCAGGCACTCATGATTCCTCTGTAGTGGATGCAAGCATTCATGTTCATCTTTAAGGAACAGTAATTATATCAGTAACTTGAGCTGATCTGCTCATGTTTAATCTGCATCTTATGGGTGACCACAATCTGAGGCCAAGGTTGGTACCACTTCAGATTGGCAACAGATGCAGTAGTTTCTGCAGCATCCATTTTGAAAATTTCTTGGACTGTTTCTAAGTGTTCTTGCCTGAAAACTGCTAGTTTAATACATACCACGATTTTCCAAAGTCCTTCAATCTTTATCTATTAAATAAAATTGTGCTTAAATATCCAAAATAGTTTGTCTCTGACTCCCACACAATACGTTTTCCTTAATCATTTTTCCACCTTCTCATTAATAAAGGAAATATCCAAGATTGTGTGGAAACACACTTTCATGGAAATAAATTTCTATTTCCTTCTTCATATAGAATCTTTCTTTCCTTCTCCTAAAATGTTTACTTGAGGTATATTTATGAACTACACACACCTTAAGAACTGTTGTGGAGATAATAATTCTAAAGTCACCATGGTTCATGAGAAGTTTCACAGTTCAGACTTTACCTGAGTTTCATCCATTAAGTACCCCTTGGATTTCTTCTGATCTTTGAAGATTTGTGACTACTGAATTGTCTATTAACATTTCTTAAAATCAGCAAAGTCAACTGGCAGAAAGCAAATGCCAGCTAAGAGAGAAGGGTATTTTAAATACTCCTTCATTAATAACATTCCTTAAACATCAAATAGCTCTGTGCCCAAATAACCTGCAGGGCTGAGAGAAAAATTAATAAGCAGTGAAAGTGTATGTATTAGTGAATAAAACAAGATTTTTCCCCCAGAGCTTCTTTTTTAAAAAATTTATTTATTTATTACTTCAGGTTACATCTCCATTGCAGTGTCCTCTTTCCACTCCTCCTAGTCCCACCCTACCCCCTATCCCTTCCATCTCACTCCTCTGGAGTGGAGATTCAAAGAAAATTTACATTTCTTCCTCGATTTTTCTACTTGCTTATTTTTAAAATGCATATTGATCACTTTTTAAGTAAATTCTACTCTATACAAAATTTAATAAGAATACTGTTCTGATATGTTTTTCTCAATCAGAACTTAATTTTTATATATCACTTAGTTTCTAGTGAAATATAAAGAAACTAACTCAATAAAATCTAAATATGTTCAGCTAGCAGAACTAATATCAACCTGTATGATAGTATTTCTGGCATAAAAATCACATTCAAACATATCCTAAATTCCAAATGCACAGTGTGTAATCTGTGTATATGAATATATAATCATTCCTCATGTACAAGTGATCTGTTATTTAAGGACCTCATGGTCCATGATGCTTCTTTTTGTCATTATCAGTTAATTGTGGAACTAATTAGTTCCACAAATTGAATTTTTGTGTGAAACGACCTATTTAAAAAAAAAAGAAGAAAAGTTTCATTATACCTATATTTTTATTTCATTCTCTGACCAAAGTAATCTAAGAAAAATTGGTTATAATCAGTAGTTACTTTATGGAGACGAAGGGCTAACTGTGGAGTTGAAACTTAGCAGAGAACAACAGAGTCAAGAAGTAAGTTTGCATTTTCATTGCATGAGTATGAAGGAGTCCACCAACTTCCATTGCCTTCTGATAATAGTTTCAACTGAGCAGTCTCAAAGTGAAACAATGTCTCAAAACTTTTCTAAATATCCTAGCAAATTTAAAGTTGTTATGCCCAACACCTATAGTATTTTCATTTGAAGGTGTATAAATAAAATTCTACATATTACAAATGAAGCAAAACAAAATCTAAAAGACTATATAGTCAGGAAAATATGCATAAAATATATTATTGGTATACATGTTAGTGTATCCTTTTCTTTTGAATCTGAGAACTTTATTATTGTATGCTATTTGGTTAGAATTTTAAAACTGCTTTAATATTATAGAATATTAATTTACGATGCTATTATTTATTGTTCAAAACAACAATATTAGCAACCAAGCAAGTAAAAATATTCTAAACTTCTGAACTATACTAAAAATGTCTGGTAGACTCTGGAATATGTCCCAGAAAGAGTTCATTGAATTCAGGTTACCATGGTGATTAGCAAAAATGTGGAATGAAGTTCATTTTGTGATAATTGCTACATATTTGCAGCTGAAGAGCATCTTTCAGTTCTAGTCCCAGACTTTGAGACCATAATAATAGCTCTTCAATCTGAGTTGTATATTTAAACCTATAATACTTCAGTAGACAGATCCATTTCTGTACAGATTCCCTTTTTTGTGGTGACCAACATGATAATTTTAAAGAATGTATTCCTATTTATTGGAATATTTTATGTATAGTTGAGATCAACTTTTACAAAACAATTTATAGTGTACCTATATCAATTCACAGATAAAGGAAGAACACTTTACTTTGTGTTAAGTCCTCCTCTTTTATGAGAAAAGCTGAATTTATTTTTGAAGCAGCTGAATGCTCTTACTTTATAATTACTTCTGAAGAAGTTCATGGTCTAATGCCAATTTTTTGAATTAATAATAAGTTTTGATAAATTGTGCCAAAATCAGTAAGTTGGTGCCTTGAAAAATCTCTTTTAACTCTTTAGTGTTAGGCAAAATTTAAACACCCGATGTAATAAGTGGCTACTTGGTATCACATCATATTTAATATGAAGTATTATTATAATATATTAAGAATATACAAATAATGCCAATAATTCTTGGCCAGAATCAAGATTCAGTAAAGTTATAACAACATACTTTATGCATATACTACTCTGGTTTCCTGGAGTTTATGATTTTACAGCACTATCGATCTTAGTTTTCAAGAACCCTCTACATAGAACATTAAGTACAAAAATGATACAGTGAGCCAGTGACACAATTTAATCCTTAAAATAATATGAACAAAGATATTACTGTTATTATTCATTTGGTAGGTGATGAAATCAACACACAGAGAAACATAATGAGCTTAGCATTATATAGGATATGACATCACTAGAAATCAACCTTTAACATCCTCACTTAGACTTATGATGGCACATGCCTTCTCTTGAAGTATTATCATCCCCAATTAGTACAATTAAAAGTGGAGTCGCAAAGAAACTAGGTACTTCTAAAATCCCAGGACTATCAAATAACGAAACTGGAATTTAGGTTTATCTTTGACTAAAAGACCTACATTCAGTCTATTTATTACATCTCCTGGTCTTAGACTTGAAAGTAAAATTAGTCTCCGTTCTGCCTTACCATTTTGAAAATAAATCAAGTTCAAGTTTAAACTTTTTATTGGAGTCACAGCCTGCAGAATGGATTCCCCTACCATTTATTTTTATATATCTTACCTAGTATCTTATTTTTCTTATATTAAATATATATTATCATATGTAAAATGTACAGTATGTTCACTGTTCATATTCATATCTCAGTAGATTGGAGAGAGCTGATGCTTCACTTCCTTTTTTTCTCACTACTTAGAAGTCTGTGGAATCAACCTTCAAAGTAAATGTAATATCCAGTCTAATTAAAACAATAATTTCCAAATTAAGGAAAAGTAAAGAGACTTATAGCCTGGGATACCTTCAAAGGACCAAAATTTAACTTTTCATGTGACAAACTGAAGTAGTATTGAGGAAGGACTTTAAATAACTAATTTTTTTTCTAGTACCTAACATCAGGGGACTCGCAAACTCTGAAATCATATAATTATAAATATGTGTGAGAAACAGAGACCATGTGAAATGCAAATCATATATGTAAGATAAATGCATGAAATTGGTGTCCAAATGTCTCAAAAGTCAAAATAAGGAAAAATATATAGCCTCCACACAATGCAAATATCAGTCTACTTTTTAAAAGTTTGTTTTGAGACACAAAGAAAGCATTTCTAGAAGAGACAAAGTAGGAAACTGCTAGCTCTCTAAACTTGTCACTTATCTCTTTCTGCCTGAAAAATTTTTATACAATCCTGGGTATGTAAAGAAGGTATACAATACATTTAACTTAAAGCAACTCTTCAGTATACTCATAATTTTACCATTTAATAAGATAATTGTATAAGGAGATATAAGTACTCATTTTTACATAGAATAACAAATTTGTTTGAGTGGGTTTTTAAAATTTACTTATTCAGTTTACATCCCAATTGCAGTCCCCCATTACACAGCACCTCCCCCATATTGTATCCCTTTCTCCTTCTAAAGAAGGGAGGTCCCCCATGGGTAACAACCTGCTCTGGCTCATCAAGTTGCTGCAAAACTAGGCACATCCTCTCCCACTGAGGCCAGGCAAGGGGATCCAGTTAGTGGAACAGGATCCACAGGCAGGCAACAGAGTAAGGGACAGCCCCCACTCCAGTTGTTGGAGTGCCTGCATGAAGACCAAGCTGCACATCTGCTACATATGTGTAGGAGGCCTAGGTCCAGCCCATGCATGCTCTTTGGTTGGTGGTTTAGTCTCTGTAAGTACACAAGGGCCCAAGTTAGTTGACTCTGTTGGTCTCCTTTTGGTGATCTTGTCCCCTCAATCCTTCCTCCAACTCTTCCACAAGACTCCCTGA
Organism: Lophiomys imhausi; assembly: GCA_907164525.1. Lineage (NCBI taxonomy): Eukaryota > Metazoa > Chordata > Mammalia > Rodentia > Muridae > Lophiomys > Lophiomys imhausi. Next base: position 5,463,617 of record CAJQZJ010010411.1, read on the forward strand.
GCTCTGTCTAATGTTTGGTTGAAAGTTTCTACATCTGTTTCTATCAGATGTTGGGTAGAGCCTCTCAGAAGACAGTTAAGCTAGGTTCCTGTCTGCAACATAGCATAGTATCATTACTAGTGTCAGAGACTGATTCTTGACCATGTACTAGACTCAAGTTGGATCAGTCATTGATTGGTGTTGCATTAGGCTGGAGCTTATTTCTCAGGTGAGTAGAGCTCAGACACCCGGGAGGCCCTCATGCCTATAAAATAAATATACTAAGACCTTTTAACGTATCAAAGCTTTAGTTTTAGCTGGGCAGATTGTCAACTAGCTCACCTAAGTTACCCTGACAATCTAGTCCCAAACAGGAAGCCAAGTGGATCTCTGTAGCTTCCAAGCCCACAGGCACATCTCTCTGCTTCTGTGTCTCCTGGCAAAAAGAGAGACTTCTGTCTCTTCCCAGAGTTTCTTTCTTCCTCCCAGGAAGTTCTGCTCTACTATTTTCTGATGTCCAGTTAATTGGCCATCAGAAACTTTTATTATCCAATCAGAGAATGCTTCAGATATGGCAGTAATCTGAAGCTAAAACTTAGTTAACAAATAGATTTATTAATAACTATAAACTGTTATATTAGGCCAGTGGAGCATATGGCAGCAGCCTGAACTGACAGGAAGCCTGTAGGCCTGGAAGGCCTGACTCGCCTTAGCTGCAGGCCTGATCTGTTCTGGGAATAAAGCCCTGGGCCAAGGGTGGCCTTCACTATCCCTGAAACTGCAACTCTGTTAACTAATATATTTATTAATAACTGTACACTGTTATATTAAGCCAGCAAAGCAGCCGGCAACCTGGTAGGAGGCCAGCAGGCCTGGCTTGCCTGACTAGCCTTTGTTTGAGGCTTAAAACTCACCATGGCCTTTTCCCAATAATTAAATAAGCCAAGACCTTTTAATGTTTTAACACTTAGGCTGACTCTCAATTAGCTAATCTAATTTAACCCAACCAACTATTCTCAATCCACCATGTGGCTTGCTGTACCTTCAGGGTTCACAGAGTTCACACCCAGACATGCCGCTGCCCCAGATGTCCTGCTGCTCCAGAGTCGTGGCAGGAAGAGAGGACTTCCCCTGTATTTCTCCAGGTTTCCTTTCTTCCACACAGGAAGTCCCACCTTCCTATTCTCTCTCTGCCCAGCTAAATGGCCACCAATGACTTTTATTAGCCAATTAGAGAGTGCCTCAGAAAAGGTGGCACAAGACCTTCCTCCAGCAGTAACCAGATCTCAGAACATTGAGATCAGCATCTAAACACCATACATAAGACATTTTTCCAACAGGTTGGCCATTCCCTCAGTTTCTGCTTCATTTTTTGTCCTATATTGTAGTCAGGATAAATTTTGGGGTGAAGATTTTGTGGGTGGGTTGGTGTCCTTACAGCTCCACTGGGAATACTGTCTGGTTATATGAGATGACCATTTCAGACTCAATATCTTCCACTGCTAGGAGTTTGAGCTAGTGTCACCCCCATGGACCCCCTGAAACCTCCCCCATCAGAGGTTCCTGGCACTTCCTAGAGAGCTCCCCCTCACCTCACCCCCAACACCCGCCACCTTGCCTCACTGATTTTTTGTTCTCTCTCCTAGTCCTCTTGTTACTTAGCTTCTTTGGGTCTATGGATTGTAGCATGGTTACACTGTACTTTATGGTTAATATCCTCTTATAAATGACTACATATCATGCATGTTCTTTTGTTTCTGGGTTACCTCCCCCAGAATAACATTTCTCTAGTTCCTTTCTATTGTCTGCAAATTTCATGATATCCTTGTTTTTTAATAGCTGGGTAGTACTCCATTGTGTAAATGTACCACATTTTCTTTATCCATCCTTTCATTGAGGGACATCTGTGTTGATTCCAGTTTTTTACTAATATGAATAAAGCTGCTATGAACACAGTTGAGCAAGTATCCTTGTGGTATGGTGGAGCATCTTTTGGGTATATGCTCAGGAGTGGTATGGCTGTGTCTTGAGAAAGGACTATTCTGAATTCTCTAAGATATCACCAGGTTGATTTCCAAAGTGATTGTACAAGTTTATATTCTTATCAGCAATGGAAGAGTGTTCCTCTTTCTCCACATCCTGGCCAGCAAGTGGTGTCATCTGAGTTTTTTTTTTTTTTTTTTTTTTTTTTTTTTTATCTTAGTCATTCTGACAGGTGTGAGATGGAATCTCAGAGTTGTTTGGAATTGCTTTTCTCTGATGACCAAAGATGTTGAACATTTCTTCAAGTGTTTCTCAGCACTTAGAGATTCCTTTGTTAAGAATTCCTTGTTTAGCTCTGTACTCCATTTTTTAATTGGGTTATTTGGTTTGTTGGTGTCTTACTTCTTGATTTCATTATTGTGGATGCTAGCACTCTGTCAGAAGCAGGGTTGGTGAGGACATTTTTCCAGTGTGTAGGCAGCTGTTTTATCCTATTGATAGTGTCTTTTGCCTTACAGAAGCTTTTCAGTTTCATAAGGTCTCATTAATTGTTGATCTTAGTGCCTGAGCTATTGGTATTCTGTTCAAGTTGTTTCCTATATAAGGCTATTCTCCACTTTATCTTCTATTAGATTTAGTGTACCCAGACTTATGTTGAGGTCTTTGATCCATGTGGATTTTAGTTTGGTGCAGGGTGACAAATATTTATCTATTTTTTTTTCTACCTGCAGACATCTAGTGAGAACAGAACCATGTGTTGAGCATGTTTTTGTTTTCCCATTGTATGGTTTTGGCTTCATTGTCAAACATCAAGTGTTGGTAGGCATGTGGATTTATTTCTGTGTCTTTGATTCGATTCCATAAAATCAACCTGTCTGTTTCTATGCCAGTACCATGCAGTTTTTATTACTATTGCTCTGTAGTACAGCTTGATATCAGGAATGGTGATACTTCCAGAAGTTCTTTTATTGTACAGGATTTTTATAGCTATCCTGGGATTTTTGTTTTTCCATATGAGGTTGAGAATTGTTCTTTCAAGGTCTGTAAAAAATTATGTTGGTATTTTGATGGGAATTGCACTAAATCTGTAGATAGTATGTTAATCCTACCAATCCATGAACATGGGAGATATTTCCATCTTCTGATATCTTCTGCAATTTCTTCCTTCAAAACCTGAAGTTCTTGTCATACAAGCCTTTCACTTGCTTAGAGTTATACTAAAATATTTTGTATTATTTGTGGTTATTGTGAAAGGTATTATAACACTAATTTCTTTCTTAGGCCATTTATCATCTGTACAAAGGAGGGCTACTGAGTTGTTTGAGTTAATTTTGTATCCAGCCATTTTGTTGAAGGTATTTATCAGGTGTAGCAGCACTTTGATAGAATTTGGGGGTGACTAATATATGCTGTCTTATCATCTGTGTATAGCAATACTTCTTCCTTCCTATTTGTATCCCCTTGATTGCCTTTAAATGTCATATTGTTCTAGCTAAAACTTTAAGTACTATATTGAAGAGATGTGGGGAGCTTGGACTCTCATGTCTTGTCCCCAATTTTAGTGGACTTGCTTTAAATTTTTTTACATTTAATTTGATGTTGGCTATCAGCTTGTAGTATTCTGCCTTTATTGCCCTTAGTTATATGCCTAAGACATATCCCTGATCTCTCCATTACTTTTAAAATGAAAGGGTGTTGGATTTTGTTGAAGTCTTTTTCAGCATCTAATCATCATGCAGTATTCTCTTTCAGTTTGTTTACATGGTGAATCATGTTGGTGGAGTTTTGTATATTGAAACACCCCTGCATTCCTGGGATGAAGCCTACATGATCATAGTAGATTATGTTTTTGATGTGTTCTTGAATAGTTTGTGAGTGTTTTTTTGCATCTATGTTCTTAAGAGAAATTGGTCTGAAATTTTCTTTGTTTGTTGAGTGTGTGTGGTTTAGGTGTCAGGGTGACTGTGGCCTCATGGAATGAGTTTGGCAATGTTCCCTCTGTATCTATTTTGTGGAATAGTTTTTGCTTCTATTTCCTTATGGGTTATAGGATTATTTAGATTGCTTACCTGATCTTGACTTAATTTTGGTAAGTGGAATATATCAAGAAAATAGTCCATTTCTTTTCAATTTTCCAATTTTGTGGAATATAGGCTATTGGAGTAATATCTAATGTTTCTTTGAATTTCCTCAGGGTCTGTTGTTATGTTCTCCTTTTCATTTCTGATTTTGTTAATTTGGATACTCTCTCTTTGCCTTTTAGTTAGCTGGGCTAAGGGCTTGTCTATCTTGTTGATTTTCTCAAAGAACCAGCATTTAGTTCCATTGATTCTTTGTATTCTTCTCTTTGTTTTTAATTTATTTATTTCAGTCCTGAGTTTGATTATTTCCTGCTGTCTATTCCTTTATGGTATGTTTGCTTCTTTTTCTTCTAGATCTCTCAGATATGCTATTAAGTTGCTAGTATGAAATCTCTCTAATTTCTTTATAAAGACACAGTGCTATGAGCTTTCCTCGTAGCACTGCTTTCATTGTGTCCATAAATTTGGGAATGTTTTTTAATCCATTCTTCTGTTTAGGGACATCTGGGTTGTTTCCAGTTTCTAGCTATTACAAATAAGGCTGCTATGAACATAGATGAGGAAACTTCCTTGTGATTCGGTGAGGAGTCATTTGGATGTATACCCAGAAGTAGTGTAGCTGGGTTCCGAGGCAGAGCTATTCCAAGTTTTCTAAGATATTTCCAGACTGACCTCCATAGTGGTTGCACAAGCCTGCACTCCTACCAGCAATGGAGGTGGGTTCCCTTTTCTCCACACCCTCACCAGCATGTGTTGTCATTTGAGCTTTTGATCTTAACCATTCTGATAGGTGTGAGATGGAATGCCAGATTCCCCTTGAGTTGCATTTCTCTGATGAATAAGGATGCTGAGCACTTCCTCAAGTGTCTCTCAGCCTTTAAGAATTCCTCCTTTCCATACATTCCTGCATCAGACTTCAGCCTTTGGGTCCTGTTTCTCTGACAGACATTTGTTGTAGAGCAGGGATTATGAAGGACTTACCTACCCTGTCTTGGCAGAGTTAGGCTGTCGACTTCCCTGCTAACAAGTTTTGTCCTTTTTGGACAGCAGTCTGTCTGCAGTTGGTGCAAGGGATTTTTTCATTGGTATGTCCTTTCTTAGTTTTGGAAGCTGCAGGCCCTGCACTTCCTATATAAGCAGATATATTTACCCCTCTCAGGTCTCTGAGGTGGTTGAAGAATAGACAGCTAGAGTCTCATAGTTAAATTTTGAGTTGTTTAGGAATCAAGAGGGTGTTATAGATCTAAGAAGATACTCTTAAAAGTGTGTTGCAAGTTAATATGAATGTTGAGTCAGATATAGACCTTTAAACTCATGGAGATGGTTAGATAGTAGAATGTTAAAGTCAGGGGCCAAATATGTATAAACTGGACATTGGGAAGGTATACTGGGCCATTTAACTCTCATAAATGTGGCATATTTATATCTGTTGTTTTGTATAATACTTACTGTTATAAGAGAAGGAACCATCTGTTGGACTGAAAGGGGAAACTTCTGGGGGGAAGAGGGTGGAAGGGCGGGATAGGGAGGGGTTTGTGACTGAGATGTAACTTGAAGAAAAAAAATAAAGTATTTATATAAAAAAAAAGAATTCCTCCTTTGTGAATTCTCTGTTTAGCTCCTTCCCCCATTTTTTAATTGGATTATTTGGTTTCTTGGCATTTAATTTCTGTGGTACATCTACACAATTGAATATTACTCAGCTATCAGAAACAATAAAATTATGCAATTTGCAGCCAAATGGATGGAACTAGAGAAGCTCATCCTGAGTGAGCTAACCCAGAGTCAGAAGGATGCACATGACATCTATTCACTCATAGTCGTATTTTATCTATATAGTGCAGGATATCTATACTACAAGCAATGCACCAAAGGGAACATGGACATAGACTTTTTGTTTGTTTGTTTGTGTGTTTTTTTAGTTTTCTCTCTCTGGCAATGAGACACTTTTCACTGGAGGTACTGCCTTGTAGGTCCCCAGTGTATGAAGAGGCTCTTGGCCCTCATATGACTGCTGAACTGCGGTGGGGGACTGTTATGTAGGGACACTTCACTCCAGAGGAGTGGGATGGAAGGGTTAGGGGGTAGAGGGTGGGAGGGAGGGGCTCAGAAGGGGGGAACAAGGACAATATGATGGAGATGTAACCTGAAGCAACAAATAAATAAATTTTAAAAATTGGGAATGTTCTGCCTTCCTTTTCATTGAATTTTAGGAAGTTATTCATTTCTTCCTTTATTTCTTCATTGACCCATTGAGTAGGGAGTTAGTTCTTCAGCTTCCTTTAGTTTGTTGTTTTTCTGTTGTTGTTGTTGTTGTTGAAGTACAGATTTAATCCATGGTGGTAAGATACAAAGGGTTATTTGTATCTTTTGAGACTTGCTTTGTAATCAAGTTTATGGCCAATTTTAAAGAAAGTTCCGTGAGGTGCTGAGAAGAAAGTATATTCTTTTGTGTTTGGGAGATATGTTCTGTGGATATGTTAGGTCCATTTGATTAATAAAGTCTGTTAGTTTCATTATTTCTCTGCTTAGTTTCTATTTGGAAAACTTGTCCATTGATGAAAGTGGGATTTTGAAGTCTCCCACTATTAATGTGTGAGATTCCATGAGTTTTAAGTTTTACTATGTTTCTTTTACAAATGTGAGTGTCCTTATATTTGGGGCATAGATGTTCAGAGTTGAGATATCATCTCTGCAGATTTTTACTTTGATGAGTATGAAGTGTCCTTCCCCATATCCTTTTATTATTTTTGTTTGAAAGTCTATTTTAGTAGATATTAGAACGGTTACTTCTGCTTGCTTCTTGAGTCTGTTGCTTGGAAAACCTTTTTCTAGCTCTTTACTCTGAGGTAATGTCTATCTTTTTTGCTAAGGTGTGTTTCCTGTATGCAGTAGAATGATGGATCCTGTTTTCACATCCATTCTCTTAGTCTGTGTCTTTTTATTGGGAAATTGAATCCATTGATGCTAAGAGATATTAATGACCAGATTGTTGATTCCTGTTATTTTGATGTTGGTGGTGGCAGTGTTTATGATGTGTGTGTGTGTGTGTGTGTGTGTGTGTGTGTGTGTGTGTGTCCGTCCTTAGGCTTGATCTTTTTATAGTGCCCCAAATATCCTGGATGTTTTGTGTTAGAAACTTTTTGAATTTAACATTTTCTTTGACCAACATCAATTTCTTCTATTGTATCTTCCATGCCTGAGGTTCTCTTTTGCAACTCCTTTATTCTGTTGGTGATACCTGTGTCTACAGTTCCTGTTCTCTTTTCTACATATTCTATCTCCAGGACTGCCTCAGTTTGTGGTTTGCTTTTTTATTTTTTCTTCTTTTTCCATTTTCAGGTCTTGAAAATTTTTATTCATTTTCTTCCCCTGTTTGATTGCATTTTCCTGTATTTCTTTGAAGGATTTATTCGTTTCCTCCTTAAAGATCTCTATTATTTTCATAAGATTAGATTTAAGGTGATTTTTATTGTGCTTAAGGTGTGTTAGGATATCCAGGACTTACTGTTGTAGGATAACAGGGATCAGGTAGTGTCATTTGCCCAGGCTTTTTTTCATTATGTTTTTATGCTGGCCTTTAGCCATCTGATGTCCCTGGTGTTAGCAGGCCTGGTAGTCCCTGGTGGCAGCAGGACTCTGGGATTTCAGGTAGAAATGGCAGTCCCTGATGGCTACTGGCCTCTGGGATTACAGGTAGAGCTGGTTTCCCAGGTGCCAGTAGACCTGTGGAGATGCAGGCAGAGTTGGCAGTCCCTGATGGCAGCATTCTTCTGGGATTGTAGGTTGAGTGCTGCTCTGGAAAGTGAAACTCAGAGGGCACAGGGCAGACTTCACCACTACTGGGCTTGTGGAGGCAACCCAGCAGTCAGGGGATTGTGTCATAGGGATCTCATCTGGTTGTACTGGTTGGCAGCAGGCATCTGGGAATACAGTGAGAGCTGTGGCTAGGGAAATGGAGTGCACAGAGGACCTTGGTTGAATGCCCTTTTGCTGTAGGACATATAACTTCTTAAATGTTGTAATTTAATTGTCAATGTTGAGAATGTTGTTTTGCATAAAAACATAGAATTAAGATTGCAGAAGAATGCTTAGTGCCATTTCAGAAATTATTGGAAATTGTATCTAATCCCAAGCCAAATTGTATTTAATGATTTTTCTGCAACGTATACCAGCACCTCAAATAGGAATCTTTAAAAATCAAACATTTAATATGGTTAAATTTAGATACATCTATTTTGATACATGTTGAAGAATGATAGTGGGAAAATATTAAAATACTTTATTTTCTGTAAGTAAAATATTGTATTCCCCTATGGGAAGTTTCCATTTACAGTAAAATTATTGTGATTCAGAACATTAAACGACATGGAATTTTCTTGGGTATTGTTTGGACAGTACACAGAGTACATCTTACATGCTGAGAATCAAAGCTGTTATAAAGTCTCATGATAACATGGATACTGCCAGAAATACTAGGATACTTTATGCTTTTATTGTGAATTAACTTTTGACTGCTCTAAATTCCGAAAACTTTTATGATTGCCATTTTATTTATTTATTCATTCATTCATTTTTTATTTATTTGTTTGTTTGTTTATTTATTTATTTATTCTACCTCCTCACTCACTTATCCAAAGCCACATGAGGTTGTGGCCAACTGGAGAATTTTCATATTATTGGAATATTAGATTAAAATTAATAGTAGTACTTAAATATGCAACAAATTCCATAATATTGAAAGAATGGGAAAGCATTGAAAGAATTTTCCTACAAAGGAACTGGCAGAGACAGCTTTGGGAGGATTCATTTAAACACTCATGCTTACTCTGTTCTTGAGACAATATTTGCATTATCCAGTTCGCCTAGCCTTATTTATGAAATGATGTATTAAGACAAAACATAATGGACATATTTCTACTAACATTAAACATGTGTATAATCCAATTTTAGCAACATGTAATACTAATAACTATCTTAACTCACAGTTTGAAACTACCTAATCTTCACAGTGAAAGTTTTACTAATGGGAACTCTCATCAATGATTCTGTAATAAATATTTCAACTTTGTGTTCTGTGATTCTCTTTTCCTTAAACAGACAATAGGCTAGCCAGTTGCTGTCAACCATTGTCTATGAAGCACTCTATAAATTAGTCTTCATTAATACATAAAGTTTAAAACCCTAAATCAAATGGTTTGTTTACTAATCAGCAACTGCCTTACCACTTAGCCTTTTTAAAAATTAGTTCTCCATGCCCATACAGTCTTTAATGGTCATTGCAATTATTTATGAAAACTCTTTAATTAATAATAAGCATAAAATGTTTTTGTTTATATCTTGCTAATTTAGCAAAATTATACTACCATGCTTTTTTATGGCTTGAGAAGTATGAACACATTTCACAGAAGAAATAATGCTACTTCTTGAATTTTATGATATTTTCTTATATAATGATTCCCTTAAGACAATAAAATATAAGAAACCATATTAAGAAACGATTTCCACAGAATAAGTCATTCATTCAATATAGGATCAGGTACATGTGGTAGCTCATGTCTGCAAACTCAACTTCAGAGTAAGATGTTATCTCAAAACAAAGGTAATCACAAAGCAAATTTGATGATATTCTTAAGGCTAATTTCATCATTTAAGCAATATGTGCTCTGTTAATTCACACCATTGTATTCTTACTCTGCTTAGGAAATGATACATTTTCTTCCGTAGCATAGGAGTTAATGAAGAAGTAACAAGAAAAATGGAACAAAGGAGTGTGCCAGACTGTGAGCAATGAGAGGTCCTGAAACTCAAGCATTAGCTACACCACTCTATTTCCACACAATCATTTCGCCAAGCTCTGAATCAAGTCTAGGCTCATCAACATGACAGGTAAGTATCTGTTGTAAGACTTTTGCTAGTCACAGCTCCAAGTGTCAAATTAGAAATTGCCAATGCATTAGAAATTTGTAAGCAATAATGTCCAGGAGATGGCCCAGAGAGTAGTCATTTCTAACTTGGGCTAATGACCCAAATCCACCACAAGGACCTCAGGAAAGAATTGAGTTCTCCCTCACCTCCATGCTCACTGTGCTGCTACCAATAAACAAACAAATAAATGTAATAAGTAAGTGTAATAAATGGGTTTTAAGAAATGTGCATGTTTTCTTAGCAAAAAGTTTAGTTTTGAAGATGAATACTCAGGAACATGAGAAGAAATAAGACATAAATTGCTAGGAAACAGCATATGAGAAAAATAAATTTTTTATGTAGGATTCTTAAAAATACTCTCCTTGTGTATTACTGACATCTCTAAATAAATTAGTGATCTTACATCTTAAACATATGTTTATTCATCATGTCAGAGTACATATCATAATTGTTACATACTATGTTTATCTGAAAAAGAATTTGAAAATGCCATACATTCACAAGAATTCTATCATAGTTTTGTTTTTTATTTCCTAGCATACTGTTTAAAATGTATAATTGCTTACAGAATTAACTGATTTGCACTAGGATTTGCTAGCATGGAATTTTGGGTATACCAAGACTTCTCTATCTATATCAAAAGTGAGGTATCAACACCCAATTATTGGTCCCATTTCACCATTATACAACATTTAACACACATCTCAGACACCATGCACACAGATGCAGAAGGAGGACACAGCAGAAGACCTCTTCCAGAGATACTTACATTTTATCTTTGCTTTCGGGTTTGTCTCTGGATGAAAGATTTGGGTGTTCATACGTTTCATGAAAAACACAGAATTGAAGTACACTTCACCATTCACTGTGGGTCCATGTTTTATATTTCATTTTGTATCATGTTTTCTGGTTACAGTTTTCCCCCATGATGTGCATATTTCATGTTGGGACAATGGAATACACTTTAATTTTCACATGCCACGAACTGCCTCCACTATGGTAGCTGCTATTTGCTGGTATTTGCTATTTGCTATAAAATACTGACCACTCAGCCCTACCTATGGAAGCATGTGGGTCAGACACACCCTCTAATATTGATCCTTGATGGCAGAGGTGATTGCTGGTGATTCATTATCATATTTGATGAATGAAACAACTTGGCTTGTAAAAAAATAAAGTTGCCACAGGAAGCAAGTTTAGTTATTAATATTTTTTATTAGATCACTTTCCTTTGCAGACAGAAGGATTCTCAGAACTTCAGGAGAAACTTTTCCCACAAAGAAGAAAGTAAATGATCTGCTTCCTGTGAAGCCACTCAGTTTTGCTGTTTGCTATTTTTTAACTCCATTAAGAACAGAAGTTCTAAGCCAAGTGTGGTGGCACATGCCTTTAATCTCAACACTCTGGAGGTGAAGGCAGGCTGATCTCTGTGAATTCAAGACCTGCCAGGTCCACAAAGGAAATTCTAGGCTAGACAGAAATACATAGTTTCTAAAAAAAAAACAAAAAACAAAAAACAAAAAAAAACCCAAAAAAACAGAGGTTCCATGTAACCCTAGTCTGTTTTACTTTTCTATTGCTGTAATAAATACCATAACCACAGAAACTTATGAAAGAAATGTTTATTTAGAGCTTACAATTTCAGAGCCAACAGTACATGAGCATCATGACCAGCAGACAGGTGTTGTATCAAAGGGTGAGATCTTACATCTTGAGATACAACCACTGGGAAGGGCTTTTGAAACTCCAAATCCTAACTGAAGTAACACCTTCTCCAATAAGGCCACACCTCCTAATCCTTACAAACACTTTCACCAACTCAACCAGGGATAAGCATTTAAATGCATGAGCCTATGGGGGCCATTTTGATTCAAACAATCACACCCTCTTACTACATTCTTTTTAAATGTGTGATATTGAGTAGTGAAGTTTTACTAACCTAATACATTCAATACTTGCTTTTTCAATGAGTAACTAATAAAATAAAATATGTGAAAGTATTTCCTATGAAGTTAGTATTATAACAGATGCATGATTCTGAGATCATTTTTTTGTTAAGAAAATGCCTTTATTTTTGACACCAGAATGTTGAAGCTTCATTTACCAAGTATTCAGAAATCATGCTGACTTGGCAGTGTGTTTCCAGTTGCACTGTTGTAGAACTACTTATCTAATTTAGACACCACTACAGTCTAGTCCAACATGGTATTTAAACAATATAGAAGCTTTTCAGAAAGGAAAACTAAGATCTGTATTTGTGTCAAACTAAATTATACTAAATACTGATATAATGCTAAATAAGCAGGAATAATTCTGCTATTTTCTCTTGTAAATCCTGATAAAGGCAGCCTCACTTGCCAATCTTTGAACTCTTCAACTTAGCTTTTTGGCTGCACAGTAGTCTTTAAAGCAGATTTTCTCTTTAAAAATTAATCATTTCTTTATTTATTCCCATTGGTTCCATCAAGTATCAAAATGTATCTCTTATACTTTTGAGCACGTTTAGAAATACTTTCTATGAGCTCTACTTAGTGGATTCTGTGGGCTGTTTTCTCTGGCTCCCAGAAACTGAAGTGACAATCACAGAGCCTGTATGGGTCTGAGCTAGGTCCTCAGTATATATGTTATGGTTGTGCAGCTTGGTATTCTTGTGGGAGTCCTAACAATGGGAGTGGGGGCTGTCTCTGACTCCTTTTCCTTCTACTGGGTTGTCTAATTCAGCCTTGAATGGAGGATATGTACCTAGTCTTACTGTAATTTGTTATGCCCTGTTTGATTGACATCCCAGGGAGGCCTGGTCTTTTCTGAAGGGAAATGGAGAAGGAGTGGATCTGGGGAGAGAAGAGGTGGAGGGAAGGGAAACTGTCTACAGGATATAATGTATGAGAGAACAATAAAAAAGAAGGAAAGAAAGAAAAAGGAAGGAAGGAAGGAAGTAGAGAGAAGAAAAGGAAAGAGAGAAAAAGGAAGAAAGAAAGAACTTTTTATAGTTCGTTACCTTTAAATTTGATAGTTAAAAACACCAACTGGATAATTTCATGATGATATTTTTCTGGTTTTGTCCAGGGAAATATTCTTTATATTACTATAAACTTTAAATACCTTTGTGCTATTTTGGCTTGATAAATACTATATCAACTGTAACTTACTATAATATTAATTTACACTTCAGTGGTCAAAAAGTTTCATGAATATATGTATATATTTAATTGTCTTTAAATATCCAAGATTCTGTAGGTAAAATGTTTCTGGTTATTAGCAGAAGAAAGAAGAACAATACTTTTATAATGAATGTCATATCCAGGTGAAATATCTACATATCTGTCAAGGATAAGTGCCAGTAAAGTTTACAATATTTAAAGTATGGCGACCTTATATTTATACATTCAATGTATAAGAATATGTTAGCAACCTCATATGTGAAAGGCACTATCTAAGTCTCAGTGGGACTTATACTAACTATAATTATATTTAAATTATATGCTAAAGTAATATAATTATATTTAAATAATTCCTTTATAAATAATAAGAAATGCATGTTAGGGGTAATAAAGATGTTTAAAATTATGAAAGAAACAGGAATACAAGGGTCATAAGGTAAAATCTATAGGATGCAAAGTTTTGTAATTAAATCCAGAAAGAGGACAGAGAGACAGAAAAACAGAGAGACACAGAGAGATAGAAATTTGAAATTCTCTTCAGTTTTCATTTAATTGCTAGCAGAAAACAAGTCTGGGTTAAATATTAGTCTCATTCATTCATTTTAAGCCATTAGTAGAGAGAAATTACAAAACTAAACACCAGGTGGATTTATGTTCAACTCAAGCACACGTTACAAGTTATCCATAAATAATAATTTTAGTTAACAGTTACTGAAGGGATACTCTCTGTTAGATGTTTGATCCTTACAGCAACTTTATAATACAAGGACCTTTTTTTTTTTCAGGTTGATAAATTGTGGGTCAAGGATACCGTTACTTTGTGAAAGTCAGTCAGTCAGTAAATGACAGAGATAAAACTCATAGGGGATCTGGATTACACATCTTTAAACTCCAAAATCCTGAATCTTGTAAGGAATACCATTGAATCAAGTGACAGAGTATAAGAAGCAAGCAAGCCTAAAGATTTATAGCAGACACAAATATTGTCAAGATGGATAAAACAATAAGAGAAAAGTTATTTGCATCAGTTATAATGGAAAATATGTAGTTTTACTGAAAAGTTGACATTGTACCATTCTTGTAATTTTATTCATATATTCATATACTTTTATTTATCTGTCAAACTTTGTCGGTCAGCAGAAATGCCTCTGTCCTGGAATTGATGATGGCAGTATCAGTATGTGAAGTGATAAATAGAAAACAAACAAACAAACAAACCAGTGAAAAGTCATATGTATCTGTAACATATATTTGTATACGCACACACTGGTTTATACTAGACCTTTGTACTTGTTTCATTTTTGTGTTTGTGATAAAATAACCTGTTCCAAAACCACTTAGTAGAGAAAAGGTTTATTTTTGGTCACAATTCTAGGCCATAGGCTGACACTGCTGCCAGAGCTTGAGACAGCTGATCACATTACACTCCTAGTCAAGAGAAGTGAGAAACGAATGAACAAGCTCACTTGCTTGTTCAGCTTGACGTCTCCAGTCTTACACAGTTCAGAAATCCAATACTTAGGGAATGGTTTCACCCACAGTGGGGAAGATTTCCCCAAATAAATTAGTTGAAGACAATCCCTTGCATAGATGCTCACAGACCAACTCAATGTATTGAGACTGTCTACCCAGGTGATTTAGTTTCATTTATATGCTGTGACAAATACCCTGAGCAAAAACAGCATAGTGGAAGCAAGGATTTATCTGCCTTACAATTACGGGTTATAGTCCATAGCTGTTGAGAAGACAAGGCAGAAAATCTAGAGCAGAAAGAAATGGATGCACCCATGTTGCCTGACAGCTTATTTTCTGTATATGCTCAACTAGATTTTGTCCTTACACAGCTCAGAGCAAATCCCATTAAATGTGCTGCACACATTCAAATCAGTCTCCCCAGTTCACTAGCAATGGAGACAGTCCCCCATGGACATGCCCACAGAGCAATCAGATCCAGGCAATTCCTCATTTAGGCTCTCTTCCCAAGTAATTCAAGATTATGTTCAATGAACAGTTAAAGACAATCACCATAACCCGAGAAGGAACAAAACACCATAAGTATAATGTAATCAGGAGAAGGAAATAGTAGAACAGAAACAAGAATCGAGAAAAGATTCCTGATGATATATAACCACCACAGTATATTAAATAGTAGCATATTTTTACCTTATGCACAGGAAAGGAGATTATTTCAATTAAGGGTTGAGATAATATCCCAAGAGACATGCATTAATTTGCATAATAATTATCTATAGAGCCAATGAAGTGCCCCAAATTATTTTCTGAGAAAGTATAAACACAACACTGAGTATATCATAAATTCAGATATTTATATTCTATATGACAATTATTAGCTCATTGATACAGACAATAATTGGAATGTGTATATAATTATTTCAGTAGACTTCTATGAAAAAAATTTTAAAATGTCGATCTTTCTGGTTTTGATATTAGAAATCTTAAAGGCTGGTGATAATGTCAACAGGATTTTATTTGATGCCTCCTACCCACTGTTAAAAAGTATAACTGTGAATCATTGCAATAGTTTGCCAGTGTTCAATACCAGTTTGGTTCATTTGACTTAAGAACAAGCAGTTCCCATCGCATTCAGAAGTGCTGGGTGAATCTTCACAGCGCACATGTGACCATGATGCTGCTTTTCCAGGTGGGCGCTTCAAGTAGCTTTCCCAATTGCCATACGGCTTATGCAGACTTGAGAACAAGAATGATAGTGAAAAATGAAACAATAATTTTGCTAACAAATATTTGCTAACACAAACAAGCCTTGCCAATGCAGGCAACAAATAATTCTTTTAAAAAAATAATGACACTAAAAGTAAAAACAAGAGAAATTTTTAAACAAAGTCATGGTTACAATGATCATATATATTTAGTACTCTGTATAACACAAAAGAGACAGTAACCATGGTATTCTTCAAAATAATATCATGGAGTAGGTCATCCTTCCCTCTTCAAATGTTCTCATTTACGGCTTCACATTAGCAGAGTATTTTATAGACTTCATAAAATAGAGCTTAAAATGTATTATACTATGAAGTTCTATATTCATTTTTTAAAAGATATTTTTCTGTAAATTCTTTACAAATTATCTAAAGGCATAGAACATCTTGGCTCTATTAAGAATCAAAAGAGTATCAATTGCTTGTTTCTCAAATCCATATTGAATAATAACAATATACTGAAATGTTATTGTTATTATTTTGTGTATTCCTATCAGTGTGATTATACCAGATGACCACACATGTAACTGTTGGTGCCTGAAGCTAACCTCAGATATCTACATCAATCACTGTGTATTTTGGTTACGAAGGAGAACCTCCAATTGAGCCAGGAGGTTGCTAATTCTGTCTCTTTTAGCTAGGCCCCTTGCTTCGGGGGGTCTCTGATTCTTCCTTCCATGTGTTAAGAAAACATGTGGCTGCTATACTTGCTGTTATTTACATGAACTCTGCAGATCTGAGTCTCTGGTCTTTACCCTTGTCTAGAAGGTGGTTTATTCACTGAGCCATTTCTTAAGGTCTTGACTTTATGTATTTTATCTATTGTTAGTCTCCCCTGAATGCTTTTGAAATCCATACCACTGTTATCTGCATTTTCAGGTAATGAAATAAAGAAGCAACTAAGAATTTGCTGAGTAGAATTTAAAAATGAGTTATTTGAATCTCAAAACAATTTTGTTCATCACGATGCTGCTTTTCCTCATTATAGGGTATTAGACTTGCTCTCAATGTACTCATATGAATGGAGAAGACAATTTAGTGTTTCTATTGCTGTGAAGAGACACCATAAAGATGGCAACTGCCACAATGGAAGACATCAAATTGGGGCTGGACTACAGTTCAGAGTTGTAGTACACTGGAAACATGTCCGCATGTCATCAGACATGGTGCTGGAGAAGGAGTCAAGAGCTCCAACTCTTGACCCTCTGGAAGTGGAGAAAGAACCAACTTGAGCTTCCAAAACCTCAAATCCTGCCCCCACAGTTACACACTTCCCCCAGCAAGGCCACATCTACTCCAACAAGACCACATCTGGAAACAGTGCCACACTCTATGGGTTGAGCACTTAAACACATGAGTCCATGGGGGACCATTCCTATTCAAACTACCACAACAGGCAAGTAATGTGGTACATAAATTTAGGTAGAGAATCTCTATATATCTAGAGCAACATATCAGAAATTCAGGATTTTAGAACATCTGAAAGAAAAAATAAGTTTTACTTTAGAAATGGTAGAGGTTGAAATGAGATATTAAACTAAAAAAGAGGTTTTTTGAGGGTTATTAAAAATATGTTTGTATGCTAAAATTCAAGAAGATTTCAACCACTGCATTGTGGAATTGGATACAAATGAGTTCAAATCAGTGCAGTTGTAAATGTACATGATCATGTGCAAAACACATCAGTTCTATAAAACTGGGCTCCTTATCTATTTTCATTAAAATTATTCTCTTAATCTCCATAAACAAGAACATGTATTTTTAAAAAACATAGCTTGATTCTGTATCCCATGAGATTTTTGGTTTTTTTGTTGTTGTTTGCTTTGGGTTTGTTGTTGTTTTTTTTTCAGCATATCTTGTTTGAATTTGCTTACTGGGTCTTCTTGCTTTCAAAATTGTCTCCTTCTATACTCTATCTTCTCCACAACAGTAGTATTTATCTTTAAAACAATGGAAGGTGCCAAGTGTGTTGCCTGAATCTTGTAACCTTGCACATGGAGGGCTGAAGAAAGAGGATTTACACGTTTTCCTGTCCAGCATTATCTAAAGGGTGATTTCAAAGGGAGCTTGAATTACAGAATAAAATCTTGTTCTACCTTAAATAATATCTTAAATAAATAACATTTTAAATAAAAGATAATAATAATATATTAAATAAAAGAAATGAACAAAGATAAGGAAAGGGAGACAGACAATGCTTTTACTTTAAAAAGGTTGATCTCAGTGTAGACAGATGATGCATAAAAGGGAGCAAGAGTCTATCAAGGAGACCACTGTGCTGTGATACTTTAGTAGACTAGAAGGTGACTTGATTCAGATGTGATTAGATTACAGAAGCAGATATAGACAGATAGCGATGACATAGATTTAAAGAATGACAAGATGTGCAGGGAGCAAGCCCTTTGTCTCTAACTTTGTTTTACAGGGCTACCTGTAATCACTTACTACACAAAGCTACCTTTGAAATCACCCTTTAGATAATGCTGGACAGGAAAACGTGTAAATCCTCTTTCCTCAGCCCTTCATGTGCAAGGTTACAAGACTCAGGCAACACACTTGGCACCTTCTATTGTTTTAAAGATAAATACTACTGTTGTGGAGAAGATAGAGTATAGAAGGAGACAATTTTGAAAGCAAGAAGACCCAGTAAGCGAATTCAAACAAGATATGCTGAAAAACAACAAAATTATCAAAAAGGGAAATCAATTTAAGTTTGGTCTGCACACATGTACACACACACTAATACACAAACACACACTCTTATATATAGCTGGGTGATTATATAGACGGTGTCAATTTATAGACATAGATAAAACAAATAATGCTTAGCTTACAGAATGTACATGTTGATATACAATCAAGTAGTAAAAGAACCTATAAATACATAAGATTCAGGGAGGAGTTCTGAGAAAACCAAGGAGCATATGGTACAATGATAACCCATAGTCTGTGGACACAAATTAGAGCTATAAAGAAAAGTCCAAAGAGGACCTGTTGGATTTAGCAATGGGAAAGTTACTATGAGAGCACTTGTGATTAGATTCCCCATGAAGCAATGGACAAGAAAGGGAAGAATAAGTTGATTAGTACGTGTAAAATGAGGTAAAGGGAATATAAGTAGAGCTAAGATAGAAGAATTTGTGTTGATTAAAGGGGAGAAAGAAAGTACGTATACAAGGAAGAGTACTGCTTTCAAGGGACATAACACAAACAAATAATGGATATAACTGTGTTATCTTTCAGTGTCCAAGTATAATCATATAATGCAATTATTAGATTATTTCCAATACTTTGTAAAAAAAAAAAAACATTCTCAGGATCATTTAGAGATTCTCATTACCCTGTAGCAGGACATCCCCAAGGCTTCTGAATCCATTCTTCAGAGGAATTTGGGAAACACTGGTTGGTTGGAAGACTATTGTTTTCTGTTCACAATAAGGTAAAGTGGTAAAGCAAGCAGTGATTTATTTTTATTAAAGAATTGATATTTTGTCTATAGTGCGCTGTTTTGTATATGCATTTAAACATATTTCATAATGGCATAGAGAGATGGTTCATTGATTAAGGACATTTATTACTCTCCAAGAGGACTTCTGATAGGTTTTCAACACCAATTCCATAGGATATGATGCCCTCTTCTAGTCTCCTCAGATGTGTACACATATGCACATTCACACATCCTTGTATACACACACAACTGCAACAATTGTTTTAATCTTAAAAAATGTACAGGCTGGCAACATGGTTACATGAAGATGGTTCCATTGACATGTAAGATTCATAGCTTGAGTATCATGTCAGAATCCTAGAAGAACTTGTCGTCTGATAGTGCATATTGTGGCACTTTGGTGCCTGCATGTACAAACACACAAACACACACACATGTACACATGTACACACATGCATGCACGCACACAAAAAGTCAAATACTAATTTAGATATAGTTCACCAATGTTCTACTTACATTACTTAACTATATACTCTCTACATTTTGTATATACTCTCTACATTTTGTAGCTGCTCTGAATGCCAACTACAGTATATTTCAATGCAAAATTTCTAACCAAACACCAAAGCAACTGATTAACAACATACATAATAGAATAAGAACTATTGACAAGTTAGGAAGAATACAGGGTGCCGAGGAAAGACTTATAAATGGTGATTTTGCAGCTAGCAAGAAAGCATACATTAAAGGAACATTCAATTGTTAATCTCAGCATAAATCATACTATCAAAATACTAATTTGAATTTGAAAATCTTGATTCTTTTGTTTTGTTTTATTTATTCATTTCAACATCCAATTCACAGCCCCTTTCCTCCTCTCCCACCAATCCTACCCTCCCACCCTCTTCCCCCATTCCCCTTGTTGTCTGAGAAGGAATTCGCCATACCAACTTGCCCCAGTACATCATGTGGCATCAGAACTAACTTCAAACTCTTCCACTGATGCCAGTTAATGTAGCCTAGCTAGGTATCAGAGTAATAGAGTAGATGTCAAGGATAAGCCCTGGTCCAATTGGTAGGGACCCACACAAAGACCAAACTGTCCCTCAGCTCCATGAGTCTAAGGGGCCTGAGTTTAGTCCATGCATGCTCTTTGGTTAATGGTTCAGTCTCTGTGAGTCTGCATGTGTCTGGGTTAATTGCCTCTGTTGGTCTTCTTGTGTAGTTCTTGTCTCCTTCAGGTGCCTCATCCTTCCCCCAACTCTTCCACAAGACTCCCAGGTCTCTGTTCAATGTTTGACTGTGGGTCTCACCATCTGGAAAATCTTACTTAAGAAACGCAACTTCTTCTAAAACAGCCCTGTGCTCTAATTGTTTCCAAACTTGTTAGATAAGAAATCATACTTCCACTTGTTGAGATGTAGCATTATCCTAGTAAAGAAGCAGGCTGACTTTACTTCATATTAGTTTGTATTTTCGGTTCAAAGGGAGACTATAATTCAATGTATTGTATTATTAATTTTGAATCATGTCAATAAAATCTATCTATTGATATAGCTAAATCCATTTTTTTTCTTCAGGACTAAATCTCAAGCATTCATATGGATATTTTCCTTAGCAGTGTAGTTTGCTCTTCAGATAAGCTCAAAACAAGAAGCACCTCTGCTGGGCCCCTCTGACAGTATTTGCAATGGGTTGTTTTCATTGGACTTATCTATTATTGTCTTAGTCACTGCTCTACTGCTGTGGAGAGACACCATGACCAGAGCAATTCTCAGGAAAGAAAGTGTTTAGTTGAGGGCTTGCTTATAGTTCCAGAGGTTCAGTCCATCATGGCAGGGGATATGGTGGCATGCAGGCAGGTGCTGGAGCAGTAGTTGAGGGCTACATCTTGACCCAGAGTCAGGAAGAAAGCAACTATGCCTGGCAAGGGCTTTTTGAAGCCTCAAAGCCCCACCTCCAGTGACACACTTCCTTCAACAATGCCACACATTCTAATCCTTCTCATTCTAGCAAAGAGTTCCATTCTCTAGTAACTAAGCATTCAATATCAGAGTCTATGAGGGCCATTCTTATTCAAAACCCCACATCCATTGTCTGCATTTCACTGAAATAACAGCATGGTAAAAATATGTTCTGTGTTGTAGGGGAGTCACTGGAATCACCCTTTTGTTTTTCTCATTCTGAGTAAATTCTATATCTGAGTGTCTAACCTAAACAAAGTCATTTACTCAGAAAACAGGTGCCTCTTCATCAATGACTTCATTTGTTTACAATTGCAAGTCATTCAAAGTTGTTAGAGTGGTACTCTGCTTTCTTTCCAGGTTCTTTTCATTTTTGTGTATAGTTATGTTCCAGAAAATTAATGTACAAATATATATACTACATTGAATCAAAATGTTATCTAACACTTATATGTAGCATATACTACTCAGCCAGATCATCATTGCGTTTTCAAAGCAATATGGCTATGGATGGCCTAGCATATGGTCTTCTATTTGCTGACATTTAAGGAGGTCAATAAATAACACTGTCGTCTTCTCTCATTTTCAAAACCAGTTAAGATACAAACACAGAAGTGGGACAGATGGAGCTAAATGTTTTGACTTTGTATTTTCCTAATAAATTCTCATCAGAAAAATAATATGTCTATAGTTCTTTGAAAAATGGGTAATAGAACAGCAGAATTGTGATGATAATTTTAGCCAAGCAAAGGTTGGACTGGTCCTTCCCTGGTGATCCTGTCATATAGTTTATGTTATATATATGTCGTGTTTGTCCATATGCACATTTACTTCCAAAAAACCTGATAGGAAATTTATGATTTCTCTATGGAAGGGAATGGATGAGGATTCAGAGACTCTGAGAGTTACTTTAAAACTGGTTCAGAAGAGGTGGCCTGGAGATCAGTGGGAAAATACTTACCCCTATATTCAACTCTGAGTATTGCCAAGGAAGGAAGAAAGGAAAGAAGGAAGGGAGGAAGGAAACATTAACAAAATCAGGTGCAGATTTTCCTCTACCTCCACATGAGTTCTATGTGTACGTGGCCACACACGTATACAAACTCAGAGACACAGAGCTGTCCACATACAGATAATAAATAATTGCAATAAAAACTTTTTAATAAAATAACAAATAAAAATTTTAATGAAGTAAAAAAAGATTTAAAATGTAGTTGAAGGCTTCAGTTTTTGTTTATCTAATGTGGCAATAGCATCTTTGGGAGGACTCAGGAGAAACATTTTTTTTCAAGTTTCAGTTCTGAATGTCATATTCATTTTAATCTGCTGTGCTGTTTTTATGTAGTAGAAGATTATCACTCAGATTCCTATCATCACGTCCGCTCCTCCAGTTCTGCAATCAACTGTAAAATGGCCACAACTTGCTTTCTGAACTCTCATGTATGTTGTTGGTGTTGCTATCTCATTAGTTACATGTAGTCTTATCTACTTTTACATTTTCTGGCTTATTATTTCCAAGCCACCTAAAATCTTTCTTTAGAAACTAGCGGATTTCCAAGAAATTCCTTCAAACACCAGCCTGAGTGAGTCATGTGGGCTACGGAAGCAGCATATTTGAGCTTGTTTCATAAATACACTTCATGTTAGGTATTAATCTTCCCTTGTCCCCATATTGAACAAAAGAAGAAGAGACAAAGAAGATAGGAACCTATGTGAATTTGCAAGGCTAATGCTTTTATACAAATTAAACATGAGGACCCTAGGATTTTGGGGATTTTTTTTCCACTGTAATTACTCTAGTATTAGTACTTTTTCATTTGGAAATTTTATGGATCAATGATATAAATGAAAATCTAAGTGAAAACAGCTTCAAGCATCCAAATCCTTACCTTGAGTTATTTGGTAACATATTCTCTCATACTGATGTTATTTTTCCCTCCCTCTGCACGGGATATATTTATTTCTTTATTGAAAAACTCATTACATATGCCCAGGCAATGTCAATTAGCAACAGTGTAACAAGAATTTTATGTTTGAGCTACAATGAATTTTAAAAAAAAATCTATTGTTTTCCAGGCTGGAGAAGCATTTGGAGAAAATCCAAAACAGTATATAAATTTACATTTTATTGTTATGCATGAATCCTTTTTATAACTTCCTATAGGGCATTTAGAAAAAACAGAGAAAGAAAACACAATTTGTTTTGTTTGTTTCTCTTGGTGCTATGGTGTTAATACCTTTTTATAGAACCAGCCTTTGAGGGCTGTAAGACTAAATTCGAAAAAGAGAAGAAACAGATGAGCTGAATCTCATAAGGCACTCTACTTGTGAAGAAAGGAAATTGGCCCACGGGAATCAAAACTTCTCTGAGGCTCGATTTCAGACCAGAAACGAAACTAAAATTAATATAGTAAAATCTTCATTTTCACTGTGAGTGTCTGATTGCATGGCTTTAGGAACAAATTTAGTCGCGTCTTTGTACGTTTGCTTTGAAATCTGTTTCTTTAAAACTGCAGCAAGTCTCTTCCTGTTGTAATATCATATCGTTGTATATACCTGGCAGCGTGCCCCTCTGGGAAACATTCTGCAGTTGACATCACTGTGTTGGAGGCTTAACAGAGAGTAACAAAAAACACCTGTAAAAGGAGGTGGGGGGGAAGGTGTAGAGGAACCATGTAAGTGGGACAGAGGCTTCAGAGAAATACATCAGGAAGGGTACCTTCAGATCTACTGTGAATGACGATGTGGGTGTGTCAGCAGGCTACTTTCCTCAGGGTTATGGTGACAGTCCACATCCTGAAGAGAAAATCTGGGGATCACATTCACCATCCTTGAGCCACCTGAATATACTTGCATATGTATTTGAGAATAATGTTTCTATCAATATTTTGAGAATTTCATAGAATGTATTTGGATCATGTTCACACCTCCTCTTCCTTACTCACTCACTTTTACTTGCTCTCCCTCTTCTTCCCTGCCTCTCTCTCCCTTCCCCCCTCTTTTTCATTCCCACCCCCTCTTCCTTTCTCCCTTCTCTCTTTTTAAGATTTTCAAGTTCAGTTTATGTGAGGCAACTACATGATTGATTATTACAGTATTAAAGAAAATTGTCCTCCTATGTTCCAGTACCATATTACCCCAAGCATGCCTGATCTCATCTACTTAATTTTATAAATTCAACCCATGCAGGAACAATTCTTTCAGGCTTCTGGTTGGTCTCTTTTCCTGGTAAGATATGCAAAAGGAAGAACAGTTGAATAAATTGTTATTCTTACTCCTACAGCTGGTCTAAAGAACACAATTTGTTTGTTCGCTTTTATTCCTCCCTATCTCTCCATGAGAAATACTATCACATGCTGTTGAGTACTAAGTCTAATGGAAGATCTAAACTAGATCAAACCCTAAAGCGTGCTGAAATTAGGAACACTTGTCTGTTAGGAATACAGAATCACTGTCTGTATTCCTATTCTAGGAGATTCAGTGCATAACTCTGAGTGGTGTGAGGGAAATAACAGCCTGTCTTTTACTGAATATAAGTTAGTTCTGAAATTATGACAGCACATAGGTTCTAAACTAGGGCTTAGATCTAAGATCATAGCTCTTTGACTTGTTATGAAAGACCAGTTCCACAATTTTTAAGCCAAATTTAAAGCAAACTTTAATTAAATATTGGTCAATATGATTGACTCTGATCAGGACTGCTCCAGGGTTTCCAGACAATGGCCATAGGCTACATTTTGCAGTAGGTTATAAAAGCAAACCTATAATGCCCCCATATTTCCTATCAGGTCCAATCAGGGTCAAGCACACATCTTGATGTATTTCCTGCCCACATACCTCCAGCCTACATAGGATCCAGTGCACTTGAGCAAAACAAACTTGTTTAGGGGAGTGAAACACATGCTTTATTACCTCCCATAAACAACAACCTCCAGCATTTAAGGAAGTATCTTTCCTTGGGCAAGGGGTTACAAGTTAGAGGCATTTTTGTTTCATGATCTCCTAAGCACAGTAATTAAAACTTAAAACATAACTTTGGCTTTCACAGTTACTTTCCTATATTTTAACTACAGAAGAGTTTTAAAATTGGTGACTAAGGAAACTGCCCTTAATTATAAAAGAAAGACAGTTGTAAGTAATTTTATTTAAATACTATGTTTGCATATATGTATACCTTTGAAATTACTGCAATCCTAGTTAAGACAGTAGAAAATTATTTTATACAAATATTTAAATAAATGTCATGGATACTATAGTTTGTGAAGGTTAAAGAACTAAGATTGAAAAAGAAAATTACAGTCAATTCTCTCAAGTTAGAGATAGTTAAGATAATGAAATGGCTAAGGAACATGAAAGAGAATTCAGTTAGTATTTATGCCTATTGTGTTACATATAAAAATCAGCATGTAGTGTTTTGATAACACAGAGAAGTAATAACAGCTCTGTCCCTCAACACACTGTACCCACACTATTCATCTGTGTACAATCTAACCTTGTTGCACACAATGAATTCATATTGAAGCTTGGAAGGGATTGCTTTCCTTTCTGATCAGAGGCCTTAGGATGTTGTGATGTGTGTGGCTCTCATCATCCACTATGACATAAGTTTTGATGTATAACAATGATTTGTTGTTATTGTTGTTCTTATTCAACAGCTTCAAGCATAAAGAATTAGCCACATGAGGTCACTGTTGTACATGCATGAATTACAACTACTGTATAATTCTTGATTCTCCTTGATGAAAATTGTTAGAGTTTCTCACCTCGATAAAGTATATATGTTTAAGGACACAAAGTATTGTGGAGCATGTACCTTGGAAATTACTAACATGATAATTATTGTTAATAAATGCAGCATTTCAAGTTGAGGATAGTTGTATAAGGAGGAGAAATAGTTCTAAAATGATGCATTAAAAATTGTCTTTGTCCATGAAGTCATTTTTACAGGTGGTTTTGAAGAGCATTAAGATTTTCTTAGAATGAATTATTATGGAATTCCTTTAACCAATTAGGATTATTTTACATTTATTTCTGTTATTTTATATCTATTGGGCCAACCACAAGTTGTAGAAAAGTAACAGTTGCTGATATGTATTATTTCATTCACAGATCCACTTTGAATAAAGGTATTTAGTTGTGCATTAAGCAATAGTCACTGAAATAAAAGATTTCCAAAACAAAGGAATACCTTGGGGTACTCTATATCATAGAAAGCAGAATAATAATGTTTGTGAGGGCTCTTGTCTACTGCTTAAGCCATCCCAAAAGAATTAGTTTTGCCAGGTGACCCACCACTTCCATAATACATACCAAGGCCAATGGACACTGCTAAGAGTTCCTTATTATTGAGTCTTGATTATGAACCAAGATATATAGTGCAGGATATCTTTATTAACACCTTTGGTGCGTACCAAAGGGAACAGGAACATAGACTTTTTTTTTTTTTCCTGTCAATGAGATACTTTGCCCTAGTGGTGCTGCCTTGTAGGCTCCCAGTGTCTGAGGAGGCTCTTGGCCCTCATATGACTGCTGAACTGGGGTGGGGGACTGTTATGAAGGAACACTCCACTCCAGAGGAGTGGGATGGAAAGGATAGGGGGTAGAGAGTGGGAGGGCGGGACTGGGAAATGTTGAAAGAGGACACTATGATGGAGATGTAACCTGAAGCAATAAATAAATAAATTTATATAGAAAAGAATTAGGATTGATGGCAACTTATAAATTTCTTTTTTGTTCATACTGGTTTCAGTAATTCCACATTTCTAAAAATATCATACTTTAGTTGTTGAGGGAAGGTCTAATATTGTTTCTGATACATTGAATTCAATGCTGAGATCTGGTTACCGCCCCTTCTGAGGCATTCTCTTGATTGGCTAATAAAAGTCGCTTATGGCCAATTAGCTGGGCAGAAAGAGTATAGGAAGGCGGGACTTCCTCAGATCACAGCAGGAATTCCACACACACAGAGACTCTTGCTCTTTCCGCTGGGAGACACAGAAGGAGACAGACGTCTGGAGAAGTCTGGAAGGTACTCACAGGCACATGTTGGTTTGGGATTAACTTAGAGTAGCTAATTGAGAGTCTGCCCAGCTAAGGGCTAAGCATTAAAATATTAAAAGGTCTTGGTGTGTTTAATTATTGGGGAAAAGACTGTGGCGGCTTATACACCCTCAGTCCAAGCAGTCCTGGGCTGTTGGATTCCCAGACTCCCCTTGAGCCCAGGTGAATCTCCCACCAAGCCGCCGGTAATTCTACTGGCCTAATATAACAACTTATATTAATTAACAGAGTTTAGGTTATAGGTGGTGTAGGCCACCTTTGGTCCCGGGGCTCTTTCTCCAGGATAAGTTAGGCAACCGGTTAAGGCACTCAGGCCAGGCCACCTGCTCCTCTGCCAAGACGCCGGCTACTCCGCCGGCTACTCTGACAGCCTAATATTACAGTTTATACTTACTAATAACTACATTAAATAATTAATTTGCAGTTTTCATTTAGTAGTATCTTTTTTTTTTACTTTTGATAAACAATTCTTAAATATTGGTGTTTTGAATTCCTCTATCAAATACCCTTCTCATCTTTTTAATTCCCCAAGTGGACTGATATGTTTCTACTTAAAAAACATCAAATGTAGGTGCAGTGTAAGCTCCTAAGGATGGCTGGTAATCAATAGTACCACTCAGCTGAGATGTCAAGGAACTACATCCTTAGGGGTGAAGCAGTGACATTCATTGTAAGCAACAGTTGTCCAGTTGAACTTAAAGCCTGCTCAGCAGATGCCTGGTATTGGAAACTTAGCCATGCAACTAGATCTAATGAGGTCAGGGATTTTGGAGGAGAACTTGCTACCATCAAGTTAACCACCACAATTCTTAATATTTATTCTTATACCCATAAAAATGTAGCTCTTACCCCCTCATAAAAGGAGCTTCTCTTTGCAACAAATGGAGACTATTACAGAAAACTACAATAGGTCAAAATGCAGAGAAGAGTTGATCATGGGGTGGTCAACACCAGTGGATGTTCTGACAATGTCACTCTTGTAACTAAGGTTTAGGAAGCACCGTGGAAGAGGTAGCAGAATGATTGAACTAACCAGAGGACCAGGAAGTCTGATGTTAGATCATGTCTTCTAGAAATGACAGAGAAGCTTCACTTGGAACACTTCAAAAATATGGCTACCTAAACAAGACCTGAACAAGAACAACACCAACAGAAAGGGGAAATTTCATATTCATCACTGATGTACTACAGACAACTAAGGCCCACAGAGAGACAGAAAATTAATTAATCAGAAATGTGCTCCCTAATTGGTTATCTGTTGTAAAAGACCAAAGGCTTATATCTCTGGGTGAGGAGGATTGAGACTCAGGGTGGCCCTTATGCCTATGAAATAAATACACCAAGACCTTTTAATGTTTCACATTTTGGCCTCAGCTGGACAGACTCTAAACTAGCTCACCTAAGTTAACTTGACCACCTAGCCCCTTCCAGCCACATGGTTTGCTGTACCTTCCTAGCCCACAGACGCATCTGTCTCCTATGTGTCTCCTGGAGAAAAGTGTTTCCTCTTTCTCTTCTCTGAGTTTCTTTCTTCCTCTCAGGAAGTCCCACCTTCCTATTCCTCTCTGCTCAGCTAATTGGTCATCAGCAACTTTTATTATCTAATCAGACAATGCCTTAGAAAGGGCAGTAACCGTATCACAGAGCATTGAAATCAACAGTTGAAAACCATGCATAAGACCTTTCTCCAACAGTTATCTAATACTTAGCATTCATCTCTGACATCATATATATATATATATATATACATATATATACATACATTATATATACATAGACTACATATATAAGACTAAAGTGACTCAGCAACTTGCATTTATATATTACACACACATACACATATAAAATCAGAGAGGGAGTGAGGAAAATATATGGGAAGGATTAGAGGGACAAAAGGGAAAGGGGAAATGATGCAATTATATTTTAATTAAAAAATCAAAATTAAAATGCCAACTGTATAATCTAAATACTTAATTTTCATATGTATATATTCTTTCTCTTAGGTCCAAGCTTCAGTGTAGACTTTATGTTGCCAGTTCAACTCACCACCAAGTATATACCCAGGCAACAACAGCAGGAGCCTCATGGGCATTTCTTAAATGAATTACTGTGGAGCACAGTTAGGCATCAAGTCTACATAATCTCATATATAAACTACTTGTGTTAGGAGTATAACAGTTCATACATGATTTAGGAACAGAAGAGGATACATAAACAGTAAAACTCTAGTATATATTGAAGAAGTTCCTTGTTGGTCTCTATGTCTCTATTGAATATTTTTGAAGATGTTTGGTAAATCACATAAAATATTCTATCTTATCTCATAAAATATTAAGACACTTAGGAAATGGTTATTGACTTTCTTTTTATTCTTGGTCACTATTTTCCATTCCAGGCCAAATTTTCTAACATCCTTCTCCAATTCTTTTCTTCACTGCTCTCTTACGCATAACAGCTTTTGCTCAATATGCATATAAGTATTGTGATAGTCTGTTAAAATTATATGTATTTCTATTGAATATTTGATTTTGTACAGATTTTCACAACATACATTATAAAGACAGCTTACCAGCTTGATCTAATGGAGTCATGAAATGTGGGATTTTTGTGAAGTTTCAATTGTAATTTTTAAGTAAATTGTTTTAAAGAATATCATCCATCTTTTAGTAGTAGTACCATGCTGATAATATTCATAATCACTTTAACTTGAATGAAATTGATTTAGTCTTTCTTCAGATCTTGTAATATTAGAGAACCTATCCACCTATTCCTTTCTATTCTTATGATCAGTAGACTAATTAATTTTGAAGAGTTATATTTAGAAAGTCCTCATTATGCTAGGGTTATAAATTCATGATTGCCTCTTTTGTGGGACCAGAAATGACAAATGAGAAAAATATACTCTAGAGTTTGTTAAAGTTGTTAAATTAATGAGCTCATTCAGGCTTGCTAATTCCAAGGCTTATTTCAATCATGACTTTTCCAGTTTTGTTTTATTATGTGTTAGGGGATCTTGAGTTCCTTATTTAATCCTTGAGTTTCTATACTGCTGCATAGATAAAGGCAAGACTGTTTCTAAGTTTTAAGCAAAACATTTATCTGATGGAAAATATGTTGAAATCATATATCAGATTGTTTAACTCTTTACCTAAATATTAGGAAGGCTTGTTAGCAGGCCTTAAAGTTAAAAATTATAAGTATGACACTATTGACCACTATTTATCATTCTTTATAATATAAATATTTTTGGATATAGTGAACAATGGCACACAATAAATCTTTTTTTTTTTATTCTTTGAGAGAGCAAGTTAGTGTCTCCTTGTTTTGGTAATAAATGTACTTTCATCAGAGAGGAACAATTTTCATCTTTCAAACCAGTGTGGTAAATGAGAGAGAGAGGGAGAGAAAGAGAGAGAGAGAGAGAGAGAACCTGATACCACAGATAAGGTTTCCTTCATAGCATCTTTTCTTCATTAATCTAATAAATTAGTGCTAAACTAGTTGGCAGCTAGTTAGACATTGGGAGACAGCAAAAGTTAGAATATACAGAGAGTGTTAATTATTAGCAACAATGTGTGGGGGAGTGGATGTCTTGATTTGCCAGTGTGTTTTAACACATTTGCATGTCTGTTAATTGCAAGTAAAAGAAATAAGCAAATGCTGTTTCTATAGTGCTATTTTATCTCCATATGATTCTAGATCACAGTGGCCTGATTTCTATTTTTATTCACGAGCTCTGATTGCTGAGAGATGCATCATATGCTCTTTCTGGTATATTCTATTATTATCCCTAGCTGTATATTGCTGTTCCTATATGAACTTTGTCCATGTGGCTTGTATCAATAATGCTGGTACCTCCTGGCAGAAACTTTGACTCTAGTAAGTCTGTGACTGATAATCATTTTTTCATACCTTTGTCAAAAGAAAGAAGAAAGAAAGAAAGAAGGAAGGAAGGAAGGAAAGAAGGAAACAACGGAACTTACTACCTGTAGAACAGAATTTAGCACATGATTTTTACTTAAATTGACATGTCAGAGGAATAATGATAATTTTCCCAAATAGGGTTGGAACCTTCAGCCTACATGCCAGGTAGAAAAAGAGATGTGAAGCTAGGCTTTAGTTGACCAAGCATGGACATACAACTGAGTAAGAAATAATCTTTTGTATGCATGCTATGGAAAATTTCAAGTGGTTTCTTAACAGGCAAGACCATAGTGAAACTTGGCTAATACACTCATTGTACTGGGTCATAATCAAAGGCAAAGCTGTTCTGTTGCCTCTCTTCTTATAAGGATCAACATATCTACTGCATTGTGTATTTTCAAACATTTGATAGTCAAACAAAAATAGAGTGATTTCTTCAGGCAAGAAGAGAGATTATATAATTCTTTAGCCTCAACTTTTATGCATCCATCAAGATTGTGTTTTTATATATAAAAAGTTCAACTTCTTTCCTTTTGTTCTTCTTATGAATTTACCTAATTGTTCACAAAGAACATCACTAATAATAGCTATTATAAGAGTAATACAAAGGAATATATAATAGTATTTTTCTATGTGGTGACTCAAAATCAATGTAACTCACAACAATCTACAACAAATACTGTATACACTATCAGTTTGCATGAGTTTATAGTTAATGTGTTTTCATTATCCTCAAACAGTAAAGTTAATAAAACTCAGCATTGCAATCTACATCATGATGGGTTACAATTTTATCAGTATATGCTTAAAATGTTAGTAAATTATGCTTGTTCTATACACTCTCCAAGATAATCTAATGAAAGCTCTGGATCCAAGGCTATGCATCCTATATTATTATCAACCCCAAACCTTTCTTTTCCTAAATTAGAATTCCAGACTGCCTTTTCTCCCCAGCTTTGAAATCAATTGCATGGATTCTTAAAATTCCAAGAGTTTTTTTTGACTAGTTAGTGCAAAACACAGCTAATTTACAAATAAAACATAGATAAAAGGAGACTGAATATTCAAGTTACCTCCTAGATGCTTGAGTGTATACTTTGCAGTGAGACCCATGAATCCAAGAAAACAAGTCTATTACTTGTTTTCTTTGTGCCTTCAGACATATTACTATTGTCCTTAAAGATTAGTTTCTTCTTGTACAATACGATGACATTGTAGGATTAAACTAGACACGTGATATATAGCGCTTATCATAATGCTGTTCAAATATATATATATATATATATATATATATATATGTTTAATTCATAGGCAAAGTTGGTTGTCTAAAAGACACTAAAATCACAGGAGCGAACAGAATCATTTGTGCAAGACAAGGTATAATTGATGCTCCCCATTTCTGGAAATTATAATCCTGTCTACTAAGGTGCTGAGGATGAAAACAAAAGGGGTCATTCTTCATCCCTAACATTGCAGCACTACTATCATCGCAAAAGAAAGGTTTCACTTTAGTGGATCTGGTCTTTTGTTAGTCACAACTAATCAGCAATGTTGAACAGTTCCAGTTGAAGAGAACCATAGATTCTTGATTCAAAATACCACATAAATGACCTCAATCAAGTCTTTATTTCCTTTTAAAACTTGACAAGGCAGGTCACCATCATCTTCATTGCTCTCATCATTCTCCTTTTTCAACTTTTAATGGAACATCCCATTAAAATCTGAGAAGTCAATCACTTTCCTAGCTCAAAGTTTCAAAAACCTATATAACCCCCCCCTGAAACATCATGGCTGGTTCTGTTACAGCAATACTCCATTTTTGGCATGAAAACTAGTCAATTACAAGGTGTCTATTGCTGTGATTAAACATCATAACCAGTAAAACGTTTGGAAGAATGAGGTTGTTTCATCTTAAATTTCAAGGTAGCAGTCCATCACTAAGGGAAGTCAGGATAGGAGTTCAAAGGGAACCAGGAACCATGAACTGAAACAGAAGCAGTAGAAGAATGTTGTTTACAGAAATGGGTTCTTCCCATGACTCACTCAGCTTGCCTTCTTTAAGCTTCCAAGACCACCTACCTAGGGTTGACACTGCCATCAGTGACCTGGGCTCTCCCACATCAATCACAACGTAAGAAGATGCCCTATAGATTTGTCTACAGGCAGTTTAATGGAGACATTTTCTCAACTGATTGTTAATCTTTCCAAATGATTTGAGCTTATTTGACCAAATAAGTTGACATAGTAACAAATATAACCACTTGCATAGTCATGTCACATATACCCTTTTCTAAATAAGTACTAAGGATCCAAGCTCCCTGGCTTTCTAAATTATGACCAATTGTATTTGTCCCTAAGTACAATTTCACAGTTTTAATGCTCAAACCGTTGTAGTCATGTCCTTTCTTTGTTATCATTTCAACAAAATTAACAGAAATAACATTTTAGAAACTCAATTTATGCCACATTCATGTCTAGTTTAAATACTCCAGTGCACTCACGGATACGTGTTTCATTGTGAATAATTTAAAATCATTGCCACTGATAATTATCTTCATATGTTAAGGTATTGGATTAACATAGTTTCCTTTCAGAATAGGTATTTATTAAACATCCTATAGATAGGTAGATAATGAAATGTGGATAATCAACACAATAAAATTTTATTCAGTGACCAAAAATAATGGAATTATATCATTTTCAGGAAAACATATGAGATGGAAAATTATCATGTTGACTGAAATAAGCAAGACTCAAAAATTATTATTTAAAAAAAATAATACATGTCAGTGGAAGGAGGCCTATTTGGGAAGAGGAAGGGAACATTCAGAGAAGGAAGAAGAGATATTTATAGGTAGATGAATGCTATCAAAGTGCATTATATACATGCATGAAAAGGTCAAAATGAAACTGACTATTTGTACAGTGGAAAATATTTCTGTTCCAATAAAAATGAAAGATTATCTCATTTCTTTATTTATATGTTTTATCATCATAACCAAGTACTTATCCTAAGTATGTATTTTCTATGTAACTATGTGCTTAGCTTGTTATTTACTTTTTGCCAAAGTAAAACCAACAAGACCATTCCCAATGCTAAGATTATAGTAAGACAAAAGACAATGCCTCACTATAATCTTAGCATTTGGAATGGTCTTTCCTTATTGTAGATACTCAAAACAGTTACTAAAACACTATGGGCTTTCTAGTCTGTTTCCCAAGCTTTTATAGTTATTTTTGTGCACAGACATTTACCATGTCTTTGTGAATAGTTTGCAAAATAAAACACAAGCTCTTATATTTAACTTTATACAACAAGATTTAACTCCAAAGAAATACTGTATCAACACAAATCAGAATTGACAGAGCTTAATAAATAATGCCAAAGAAAAATACTTTAATAAATAAGTTTAAAAAAATAAATAAAGGCTGAAGTAAATGAAGCACCATCACCATGGATGAAGTCAGTCCTGTAAAACACATGTGTAGAAAAAGAGATCATAAAACTGGAATAGACACTTAGCAAGTTAAGTTATGGTTCCCATTACAATGTTGTGTTATATTCCCTAGATTCTCATCCTCTTTTGCATCCTTATG
Organism: Lophiomys imhausi; assembly: GCA_907164525.1. NCBI lineage: Eukaryota > Metazoa > Chordata > Mammalia > Rodentia > Muridae > Lophiomys > Lophiomys imhausi. Next base: position 5,498,480 of record CAJQZJ010010411.1, read on the forward strand.
TGGCCACTATTACACATTCTTATTGATTTCTGTTAATAAGCACCAATAAGAGAAAACATGATAGGTATTTGTCTTTATGTGACTAGTTCATTTTACCTATGTTCTTTAGTTCTGCCTATTTTAAAAACACTAGAATATTATTCTTTCTAGGGTTGAATAATGTTCCATTGTGGATATATACCACACTTCATTTATTTATGTTTTTGGTATTCCTAGGTTGAACCTATGTCTTAGGTGCTGGAAAAGGAACAGAAAAGTTGTGAGGGTTGTGAATATGTCCTTCATATTTCCATATCATTTCACTTGCTATCTACTCAGAAGTGAGTAGCTTGACCATGTGGTGAACTTAGTTTTGGTTTGCTATGGAACCTCTATACTATTCTGCATAATGGCTACCACCAGCTGTCAGAAATCTCTTCAGGCCCCTATCCCTGTGCCACAGGAGCACAGCAGTGTATGTCCTCAGAAACCAAGTATGATCGCAGAATAACTTCTCCCCAGCAAGTTATCCTTCCAAACATATAGCCTTATTTTAAACTTTTTATTAATATGAAAGCAAAGGAAGCAGATTCTAGCTTTACTATTAAATATCAATGTTAGAAGACCATGCTATTAAGGTTGTGGTCTACCAAATGGCAAAATTACAAGTTCAATTTTGTTCATTCCCCCAACCCAAATAAGAACCTTCCTAGCAAGCACCTGGGATTCCTGGAATTCTTATCCATGTAAATGAGCCATTCCTAGCACCTTAAGCCCCAACCAATGATGTACATGCATCCTGGGAAATCCCACCTACTCCCCAAAGACCTATATAACCCCCCTTGTTCACCCCAAATAAAGATGAACTGTCTCATTGAAGCTCATCCTGGAAGTCAGTCAGGCCATCTGAACACAGCACCCTCTCTCCCCCTACTCCTATCACCCTCATGGGCCAGTGGCTGATACCCTCCCAGGAAAGGGGAGACCCACATATCAAGATGAAAAGGGCCATAACTTTACAATTTAGAAATCTTGGGCTGGAAAGTTTGCTCAAGGAGTAAGAAATTTGCCATTAAAGAGGGCCTGTGTTCAAATGTCCAGCACACAAATTATTCCAGGCATTTCTGTGTGTAGACTCTGCACTGAAAGATGAGAGAGATAAATTCTGGGATTCTGGGAGCCAACCAGCCTAGTGAAAAGAGATCAACCAGCTTTAATTTTAATGAGAGAATTTGTATAAAAATATAACGGAGAGTGATGGAGTACAACACTTTGTGTGTGCTTACAAAGGTGCATGTACAAGCCCAGACACATACCACGACACATACAAATGAACACACACACACACACACACACACATATACATGCACACACATAATTTAGTGAACTTTAAGAATAACTATCTGTTGTATGATCCCTGGAAATTGCAATTATAATAATAAAAGTAATATTTGAAATGTATTTGAAGTCAACATTTTAATTCTATAGGCACTTAGATGAAAATTGAAATGGAAAAATTACCCATTTTATTGAAAATGGTTGCTTATTATGACTAAATTGGGAGTTTCTTTAATTTACTTAGTTTGATAAATAAACATTAAAATGATAATTACTGAAAGGTCTTAGTCTCAATTTTATCTTCTCTAAACATAGATGAACATATTCAACATGTATTATGAGCTTAGGGTGAATTTATGATAATGTTACCATTTTTTAAGTTAACGCAAAGTAGTCCTGTAATATCTTTGAAATTTGTTTTCAACGTTTAGCATCTGCAGTTGAGACCATCACTTGCTTGAAACACAGTAGTGGATTACTAGAAGGAAGCAGTTCAGTGTGAGGTCTAAGATACAGATGAAGAGTTACTGAGAAGTGGCTATGTCCAGTTTCCTATGTATATTTCTAGAGAAGACTTGGGGATATCAAGCTGACCCTGAGTGCTGCCTATTTCCCATATCTGCTAACCCACCATCAATATCCCTGAGTTCATTTCTCAGTGAATGCATTTTATGTGATAAATCTTTTCACACCACTGGAAAGATCTTTCTTTGTTGTGTCCTATGTGCAAATTCAAGAATGAATTCCAACCATAATTTTTATAATTCCCTTTAGGTGTGTTGCAGACCAGGAGATTTTTGATAACCTATGATGATGGCCTGGATTATTTTAGGATGATGAATTACCTTGCTCTGGGCATTCATGACACTAATGCTTATCCTAATCTGATATCTAATGAGATAAGAGTATGAGACAACAGGTCTGTCTGCCAAACATGGTCAATTCAGGGCTAGATTAGAAGCTCTGAAAGTTGTGCTTAACTCCATGGAGGCAAGGCCATTCTGTTATTGAATTTAGAGACTGTCATTATTTCTTTATAGAAACTCCTGATAAAGGACACACAGAGATAATCTATTTCTCAGTGTTTTGAGAATCTATTTCTCAGTGTGTTTAGCTATCAGGATAAAAATCAAGTTTAAAATGGATTAATGCTGCTCTTAATGAGGAAAAGTGTTAAATGTCAAATTTTAGAGGGGAAAACTGGGAATTAGCATAAAAAACACCAATGCTATGTGCAGTGGCCTCTTTAATACAAGTTGTGTGTTTTTCTGAATCTGGGTTTGAGCACTAAAACACTAGAGGCATAAATATTACAGGGATGTCAGTGAGGGGAAGAACTATGGACAGAAGATCAAGAACCTTCTGACTGAATGCTCATATAGGGTCAAGAGAGTGTTACCTCCATCTCTTCAGCCCACAGTCTGTGGTGGAGTCTGGTTTGAACCTGACCTCCGTAGACTATTGAATTCTGTAATATATGTATCTACAGTTGTTCTTCAGTGACAAGTGTTTTGGAGTGGCCTAGATAGCACTCTTATAAATAACGGATAAGTATAAACTTCAGGTTTCATCAATAAAAATAAGTTTCCCTGGCTTTCGACATCTAAGACATAAACCTATGTACAAAATCCAGTGAACAGAATCCAGTTTCAGCTGCTTTTAACAGTTTATAATGGGTTTGAGATTGGACGAGAAGTTAGAAGACGGTAATAGATAAAGTGATTTACAAATATTTAGGCAAAATACATCATTCTATAATAATAGAATATGCAATAAATAGTATGACAAAAGCCAATTTTCTTATAACTTTTGGCTTAATATATTCAAATTTTTCAACAACCATGTATTGTGCATACTGTACAATTATCTTCTAATTATAGATGGAGTTACCTAGAGTTAGAACATATGGCTGATGTGTGTAAAATTGCATTTATTCCAATCAACAAAGGGTCAACCAATTTCTTCTGTTTTCTACAGGCTCCATGTGGAATCACAAAATTGAGCTTGGACTCTGCTGTGACTTTCTAATTTCTGGGTCTTCCACAAACTGGTAAATCTAAATCTTAGTTTCCTTACTTGCAGAATGGGAAGACTGGCATCAATTTCACACACTGTTATAATACAAGTATGACATTTCTGTTTCTCAAGAATCTGGCTTTGCTTCACCAGTAACCTGAACTACAAACATTTCTGTATTACCTATTCCAGGAAACAACAACCGTGTTCTTTGCTTCAAAAAGTTGCCTATAATCATATTACAACCATACTTTTGTTTCAGAAGGTTACTTTGATCACATACAACTAGTTTATGTTGTAGGACCCTGGTGACACAACAGCCATAAAAATGAGGACCCTGAGACATTTTGATATTTCAAAGCTGAGTCCTTAGCTGGGCAGACTCTCAACTAACTCAACTAATCCTACCACCAAGCCACATCCAGTCATGTGGCTAGCTGTACCTTCCAGGCCCATCGTCATGCATGTCTCTTCTCCATGTCTCTTGGTCAAAGAAACTTCCTCTTTCTTCTTCCAAGGGTCTCTTTCTCCCTACCAGGAAGTCCTGCCTTCCACTTCCTGTGCAGCTATTGGTTATCACATTTTTATTACAGCCAATCAGAGAATACCTTAGGTAGGTGAAGAAGGAGAGAGACACAACTTTACACAATGTATGTCAACAATCTAGATATGACTATCTGTTGTTATGACTACCTTGTTATGCCAACTACCTTATTACACCCACCTTGGAACTATGTCTTTGTTTCAGGAGGTCCGCTCCTCTAACTCTGCCTATTTCACCTGCCATTTGGAAATCCCCTACCCCTGAGCTATTAAAACCTTGTCTTTATCATGTCCAATGCTGACATCTGAAAACCTGCCTTAGGGGGAGGCAGCCTGTGTACACGAATAAAAAAGTTTACTTAATTAATTGCTTAGTTTAATTAATTTGGCCATGATGATTTGGTCATAATCTTTCTTCTCCCATCTTTGGGGATAACAATATCTCTTGCAACTATTGTGCTCAAGAACTGTAAGGATCTTCTTATTGGCTTGGCACTGAGTGAAGTGCTTAATTAATACTGGCACTCAGTCTTGCAACTTCTCAGAGCTCTTCTTTGAGCATCTGTGATGTATCTAATCTTACCTTCCTGCTGAGTTGGGGTCTGTAGCAATTTTTTAAAAATCTTCCAGACAAAGCCCAAAGAAATCCATTGCTCTGGATTATTTTCAACAACAATAATTAATATCTTTAAAACTACCATACCTCAATTCTCACAGTGACACATTTATATGGCTTTTAGTATTTTTCTTGGTGTAAGGGTGATTCTGAGATTCTCTCTTATCTTGGGAATGGTAAGCCCACAAAGTGAGGTTCAGTTTGTATCTGTTAACAGGTTTGATATTTGCTCCCCACTGAAATTTCATTATTCCTACCACCCTTAATTACTGTCTTTTCTTGAAAGAATAAGTATATTTTTTAGAGAGTTCTATTAAGACAGAGAGAAGAGTTGGAAACCTTGCTTGGAGAAGGTATTTCATAGTCTCTTACTTCTAGGTGTGATTGAGTATGACATTCATTTGTGTTAGGTGTTCTCATTGAGGGAAAAGCGTTAAGGTAAATAAATTTAACCACATTTCCCCTGTCTAATAGGTTAGACTTGCAGCAACACTAAAATAAAATTGGCAAGGTAGTGTGGTTGGAGAGAGTAAAGGCTAGGACTGGATTCGCCAGTGTTCCGTGGACTCCTAAGTCACATATGGACAGTATTTAGAAGCCTCTGTGACTTCATGAAGGAACCCTCATTGAGGTCAACAGTGTCATCTGGGGAGTCATAAACATAATGCTATAATGACCTGAGGCGCAACAAATGAGAAGTTTCTGCAAACTTAAAGATATCACTGACTATGTCCTTCTCTTCCAAGGTCATTATGAAATACATATTTTAAAAACCCCACACATACATGAATCGGCTAAACAAAACAGATAGAGTTATTTAAAAATCTCTATGTCAGGCTGTGACCGCCGTTCAGCAACGGGCTGTATTTATGTCTGTGACTCATGTCCCTGATCTGTGCTTTATCCACATTGATGTCATAGGCCGTGCTGCCGCTGAGGGCCATATTGATGTGCGTGGTCTGTGCCGCCACCTGAGGCCACAGTGGTGTTCAAGTCCAAGCTACTGGGAAGGTCCGCATCTGGGTCTGTGGTCCTACTGCAGCTGGTGTCCATCACCCATGTTACCACCAAAGGCCATGAAGATGTCCATGGTCTGCACTGGATCCTGAGGTCACGTTGGTGTCCATGGGCCAGGCTACCTCTGGGTGGTCCCACTGATCTAAGTAGCATGCACTGCCACCTGAGACCATGTTGATATGCATGGACTGGGCTGCCTCCAAGGGACTTGTTTGGGTCCGTGGTCCCACTGCAGCTGGGAGCTGTGTTCCTCCTAGTTGTCTGTGCTGTTGCCAGAAACTGTTTGGAGGCCTGTGACCCATTCATGCTCCTGTTGACTATGAAGAGCAAGGAGGCTATTTTTGCTATAAATTCAGTGACTGTATCAATTTAGAGGGAGGGGCTTGGAAGGCTTCTGTGACAAGGGCTACCCCTATCCCAACTCTGACAAGAAGCCACCAAAGAGCACTATTAAATAGAGACACCCAGAGGAGACAAGAACACCACTTGAAGATCAACAGAAGCAGTTACTCTAGGGCCCTAGAGGCTTACAGATATTAAAACACCAACTAATAAAAGAAAAAAGCAATATACATATAGACTAGACCTAGGCACCTCTATACATATATAGAGGATAGGCAACTTGGTCTTCATACAGATCCCTTAGCAAGTGGAAGTGGGGGTGGTCTCTGACATGGACTCTGTTGCCTATTAGTGGGAGGCCTTACCCTAGCAGGACTGCCATGTCCGGTCCCTCATGTGACTGATGAACTGAGGGGTTTGATATGTGGCAACCCCCCTCACCTGAGGAGAAGGAGAGGAGGGAGAGGGGGAAGAGAGTGGGAGGGTGGGACCAGGAGGAGAGGAGGAAGTGGGCTGTGATGTAGATGTAACTTGAGTTAAAAAAAAAAAAACTTGTAACAAAAGGAAAAAATGCAAAAATTTTTTAAAAAAGAAAAAAAATCTGTGATAGGAATACTGAACTGTAGATCTCTACAATTCTTGGCTTCAGGAGGGGGAAGGACTCAGTTCTATTTAAGGGTCACACCATTAAGAGTTTGACCATGCTCCAGTGATTATATAGATAACACAAATTGAACTTTTTTATTCTTATTTTTATTTTTACTTTTATTGGGGGGAAGGTCACAGGGGGAAAACAGACAAGGAAGGACATATAAATGAATGTCATTGGGTGCATGATGTGAATTTCCTAGAGAATCAATATAAATGTTATGTTGAAAAAAAATCACGATATACTTGGTAACTCTATACTGGTCAGTTGGAGCATGGGTAATGAGCCAAAACTGACTAAGAAAGCAAGTCCTAGAAGTGTATCCTACAACACAGAGTAAAAGAACATTAACTCTACATGCTTGTACTTCCCAATCCTGATTTTAAATGGACAATTTAAGCCTCCTTTCTCCTGAAGAATGCAGCCTTGACTGATTTAGGTGAATGCTTCAGTGAATAAAGCACGGTATGTTTGAGGAAGGTCTAATACATTGCTTCTCATAGGCTTATTTTAATGCTGAGATCTGGTTACTGCCCCTTGTGAGGCATTCTCCTGATTGGTTAATAAAAGTTGCTGATGGCCAATTAGCTGGGCAGAAAAAGTATAGGAAGGTGGGACTTCCTGAGACAGAAACAGGAAACCTGCATTTTACACAGAGGAATGTCTCTTTCATCCAGAAGACATGGGAGCAGACAGATGTGTCTGAGAGCTCTGGAAGGTAACAACATGTAACATGGCTGTTTGGGATTAAATGGTCTGGGTTAATTTAGATTAGCTAGTTGAGAGTCTGCCCAGATAAAGGCTAAGCATTGAAACATTAAAAGGTCTGGGTGAATGTAATTATTGGGGAAAGGACTGTGGCTGCCTATAGGTCACCAGTCCAAGCAATCCAGGGCCATCGGCCTCCTGCCAAACTCCTTCAACTGCCTCTCCAGGCCACTGGCAATTCTGCTGGCCTAATATAATAGTTTATAGTTTTTAATAAGTATCCGGCATCTACGCTGCCAACTTCACTGCCACACTGCACCACCAGATCGTTTCTCCAGGCATAAAGACTTCTAAGGCAAGTCAAGCCTGCCGATCTCCCACCAAGCTGCCAGGTGTTCTGTCGGCCTAATATAACACTTATAGTTGTTAATGAAGATATTAGTTAATAGAATTTAGGTTGCATATGGTGAAGGCCACTGTTGATCCAGGATTTTTTCCTCAGGACAGGTCAGGCCACCAGTTAAGACAGGCCAGGCCTGCCGACTTCCTGCCAGATGGATAACTGCTCTGCCAGCCTAATCTTATAGCTTATACTCATTAAAAAATACAATTGATAATTAAATTGCAGTTTCAGTACCAGTCAGGTACCAGCCTGACAAAAATTTGGAACCTTGCCACCTAGATAAAAACTTCAGTGGCATGGCAGCTCACCTGTAATCCCAACACTTGGAGGGTAAGACAGTAGGTATTACTGAGATAGGCTGAGTAACTAGATTAGCTGAATCACTGAACTTGGGGTTCATTGAGACACCTTGCCTCGGTAAATAGGAAGTGATTGAGGCAGATACTCTAGGTCTACTTCTGTCAACACGTACACATGCTTGCATACACATGGGAACATGAGTATACACATGCACACACACTGTACAAATGTACACGTGGAAAAATGTGTCTCTGTCCCTTAGAAAAGGAAAAGAAACAGGCATTTAGATATTATACCGATATTTATAAACATGTAACTGTAAATAAGACACTGTTGTGTTTGTGATTTGTTTTTCTGTCATCCAGAGGGTCAAAACATACCTCTGTGTAAGACTTTGGAATTAATCCTGTTAGAACTGGATATAACACATCTACATTCTTAGCATTGCTCATTGTCATTTTCTAATATTCTTTTAAATTGGTGTTTATTAGGATTTCAGAAGAATGAACTTTGCACAGCATGGCACATAAAGAAATTTTACAGGGACTGTATGATTTGGAAAGATACTCTCAAGCAGTGTAATACATCTTAATTACACAGAAAACACCATTAAATACATATTCCTATTGCGTTGCTAAAAACAAGTCATTAGTTTAGTCTTATTCTATTGAATACTGTAAATGCTCTATTCCTCATCTCACACTATGGGAAATGAATCTCAATTTTAAGCTTTCTCTTGAAGTGTGGTAGGTTATTTGTTTGACTGGCCAAAAGATTAATTGTATTATTAATACTTATACTAGAAATAGCAGTTGAAAGCAACTATTTCCTTTATGTTTATTTAACTGACTTCCTGGAAATCTTAGTGTAGACATAATATTTTTATTTTTTAGCATCAATACCTAAATTTTACTTTTTACTTAGTTTGATTTGTAAGACAGTACATTCATTTTATAGCAGTAGTTCTTTAGATTACAATTTGTAACAGTAGCAAAATTATTTATGAAGAAGCAACAAAAATCACTTTATGATTGGTGGTCACCACAACATGAGGAACTATAGTATAGGAATCCCACCATTAGGAAGGTTGAGAACCACAGCTTTATAGTATAATTCCTAAAACTAAAGTTTCATTTTATTTTAGTTTTCAGATTTATTTATTTTATATCTATGTATGCCTACATGTACGAACTTGTATCATGTGCATAGCCTGGACCTGCAGGGGCCAGAAGAGGGCATCAGGTCCTCTGGGGTTGGAATAATGGATGATTGTGAATCACCGTGTAGGTGCTGGGAATCAAACCTGGGTCATATGGAAGATCCACAAGTGTTCTAAAGGACTGAGCCATCTCTTTAGCCCCTAAAATGGAGGTTTTAGAACATGTTGTTCAATTCTCTGATTTGCCTCCTATCATTGAAGGGGCTCCAGTCTCCCCCTTCCAGTGAGGAGGTCTTCTGATTTCTTTGTCACTAGGGAAAATACCCAGGTAGAGCTGGGTACTTTCCTAGCCGAATGATAAAAGGAATTGGGGATTCCATTCTGGTTACCAGCAGCATCTAAGTCTAAGCTATGCTTAGAGCTAGCAGCTGCCTTGAAGACATGTGGCTCCCCTGGAACTGCCAAACTGAGAGACAGTTCAAACTAAGGTCACATGTAGGCTCTCCTTAACTGCTGTCCTGTCCTCATTTTTCAAATCCTTCCAGCCCATGCTCTGGATGTGAGAGTAAATCGGTTCTCAGAGAATCTCTGTTCCTAGCTATAGAAACACCCCCAGGCCTGGAGTTTTTCCAATAATAGGCTCAGAACAGTGACAACCTTTCCCCATTGTGTCCTCTCTGAACCTCCTGATCACAGTATAATCATTTAGAGCCATAGCGCAGAGCAGGCTCTTATATAGCAGAACCCTCGAACACTGGCTTATTATTACATGTATTAATCACTTATTCATGTCACAAAAAACAGCAGCACAAATTATTAAATGAAAATAAATAATAAATAATGGGCCATCTAATTTCTGGAAAACTCTTTTTTTTAGCCATAAGTGATATGTTATTTTGAGATGGTTTATTAGTATGCAACTGTAGAGAGCTGCGACGTGCCGCACCCTAAAGATGGCGCCGGTTTCTGCCTTCCACCAGCCCGACGGTGAGCGCTCTCGGTGGTAAACAAGTCCATATTTGGCTAAGACTGCTGATCTGGCTTGCTTCCGCATACGTGGGCCTCTAAGATAGCACCACGTGTCTTTACTTGATTGGCTGTTCATATAGTATTTAGCCTGTGGGTTGGGTCTGCCCGGGCATTCGGAAGACTGTTTTCAAGGGACCTGAATAAACTGCTTGAGAAAAGCTTTTGCGAGTTGCGTCGTCCTTGCTGGTCGAGGGGGACGAGACAAGTGGTAGCCCGTACGGGGAACCAGAAAAGACTCAGAACTCCTGCAGTCAGGGGCAGTGCACTGGTAAGTTCCTGGGATAAATTGGGACAATAAAGTTTCACGGAAATAGCGAACAAAAGGTCAAGTTTCGTGGAAATAGTGAAAAGGTAAAGTTTCGCAGGGAAAAGCTGCGAACTGAAAGTAAATTTTTAATCATGGGATTGTCTGAGTCACATCCAATTTTTCTGGCTCTTCAGGAGCTACTTTTAGCTAGGAATTTGAAACTTAAGAAGTCAACCCTAGAGAGATTTTTGAATGAATGCGATTCTGTGGCTCCGTGGTTTGTGGTGTCCGGGAATCTTACGGTATCCTGCTGGGACAAATTAGGCAGGGACTTGGATTTTGCTTGGGAACAAGGTACTCTAAAGCGTGGAGTAAGACCGATTTGGAAGATGGTGAGAAGTTGTTTAGAAGATCAGAGATGCTGTAATGCAATCAAGGAGGGAGAATCAGCCTTGGAACTGCTGCAAGGGGAAAGATCTGAGCAGGTAGACAGTGAAAAGGAAAGTAACAAAGGCGAAAGATTTGAGCAGGCAGACAGTGAAAAGGGAAGTAAAAAGAAGGTTCCTCTCTATCCCGATCTTAGAGATTTTAGAGATTTTAAAGACTCAGAGGGCACGGATTCTGAAGGGGAGCTACACGCTCTAATAGAACAGTTGGAGAGGACTGCTATTAGAAAAAGGGAAAAGAAAAGGGTAAAAGAGAAAGACACGTTAGCGGCGGTCGGTGTAAGTAAAGCCATTGCCGCAGCGCCTTCAACTCCCCCTCCATATCCAGAAGCCATTCAGATAGATCAGCCTGTTCAGTCCCTGAAAGTAGGGAGATCTTTCTGCCCGGGGATGTGGACACAAGTAAGAACAGAATTACAGTTTGCCTATCTGGTATACCAAGACCCACAAGGGAACAGGTACGAGGAACCACTTGATTTTAAAGTAGTTAAATCCCTTGCAGAGTCGGTTCGTACCTATGGTACTACCGCTTCTTTTACAATGGCTCAAGTGGAAGCATTAAGCAGACATTGTATGACTCCAAGTGATTGGAGTGGCCTGGTCTGCGCCTGCTTAAGTCCAGGGCAATACTTAGACTGGAAAGCTTTCTTGATTGAGTATGCCACTGAGCAAGCAGCCATTAATCAGAGAGATGGAAATCCAGCCTGGGATAGAGATATGCTGCTTGGGCAGGGGAGATTTGCCAACCAGCAGATAGGATATCCTATTCAGGTTTATGAGCAAATAAACAAGATAGCTATCAAGGCTTGGAGATCTCTTCCTAATAAAGGGGAGGTGAGTGGGAACTTAACTAAGATTCTACAGGGCCCCATGGAGCCCTTTTCAGACTTTGTAGCACGAATGGTGGAAGCGGCAGGGAAGATTTTTGGTGACCCTGATGCTGCCTTACCACTAATAAAACAATTGGTCTATGAGCAATGTACCAAAGAGTGTAGAGTCGCTATCACCCCTTACAAGAACCAAGGGCTAGAAGCCTGGATGAAAGTGTGTAGAGAACTTGGAGGGCCATTAACTAATGCTGGTCTTGCTGCCGCAGTAATACAGTTGGCCAGAAAAGGTGGAGGAAGTTCAGGAGTTTGTTTTAAGTGCGGCAAGATGGGACACTTTAAAAGACAGTGCCCCAGGGGAAGGAGTACAGAAAGTACAGGAAGTGTACAACGCCCCAGGCGGCCGGGGTTATGCCCAAAATGTAAAAAAGGGAACCATTGGGCTAATGAATGCCATTCAGTGATAGACATCCATGGCCAGCCTTTAACTCAAGGTTATGGTGGCGCTCGTCCAAAAAACAGACAGCGGGGCCCACGACCTCAGGGCCCACAAATATATGGGGCAGTAGAGAATCAGGACAAAGAACAGAATCAAGAGAGATGGCCAACCCTCCGCCATCCGAGAAACCGCGGAGAGCCACTGCAGGCTCAGCAGGATTGGACCTCTGCTCCACCACCAGACTCATATTAACGCCCCAAATGGGGGTCCAGTTAATTGAAACAGATTTTAAAGGACCCCTTGAACCTGGTACAGTTGGTTTACTGTTAGGGAGGTCATCATCAGCCTTGAGAGGACTTATTGTCCATCCTGGGGTTATAGATCCAGATTATACAGGAGTGGTTAAGATCATGGAAGCCTCCCCCCATGGTATAACGGCTATCTCTCCTGGAGATAGAATTGCTCAGTTGATCATGTTGCCGAGCTTACATGATCGCTATGCGGCAAAGGATAGAGAGAGAGGAAAAGATGGTTTTGGGTCCACAGGCACGGATCTGACTTTTCTCTCCTTGGATTTGGACCAACGACCCGTCTTGGAGTTAAAAGTTGATGGTAAAAGGATCCTGGGCCTTTTGGATACTGGGGCAGATAGGAGTATTATAGCAAAGAAAGACTGGCCTTCAGGTTGGCCCGTACAAGCCTCTTCTCAAACACTTCAAGGCCTGGGTTATGCTAAGACTCCAGATATGAGTGCAAGATTATTAAAGTGGCAGGACCAAGAAAACCACTCAGGAGAAATGCAGCCATATGTACTTGAGCTCCCTATCTCCCTTTGGGGAAGAGACCTTTTAAAGGATATGGGACTTAAATTGAGTAATGATTATTCTGATTCAGCCCAACGTATGATGCAAGATATGGGATATTCTCCAGGCTTTGGAATAGGAAAATATTTGCAGGGGTGGAAAAGTCCCATATCTATGCAGCAAAGACAAAAGGGACAGGGCCTGGGTTTTTCCTAGGGGCCACTGAGGAGGGCATTCCCATAACTTGGAAGACGGAGGATCCAGTATGGGTTCCTCAGTGGCCACTCTCCTCTGTAAAACTGAATGCAGCCAAAGAGTTGGTGGATGAACAGATGTCTTTAAAGCATATAAAACCATCTGTATCTCCCTGGAATACACCTCTCTTTGTCGTTAAAAAGAAATCTGGAAAATGGAGATTATTGCATGACCTGCGTGCCATAAATCAACAAATGCAGATCATGGGCCCAGTGCAACGTGGCTTGCCGCTTTTATCATCTTTGCCAGCCTCATGGCCCATTATAGTTATAGATATAAGAGATTGTTTTTTCTCCATCCCTTTGTGTGCCAAAGATAGTGAGAGATTTGCATTTACTGTTCCATCCTGTAACCATGAGGAACCTGATCAGCGGTTTGAATGGGTAGTATTACCTCAGGGCATGGCAAACAGCCCCACTATGTATGTGGTTGATTATTTAGGAGCGAAGGTTGGACCTGAAAAGATAATACCTCAAAAGATTGAGATAAGAAAAGATAATTTAAAGACTCTAAATGATTTTCAAAGGTTGTTAGGAGATATCAATTGGGTAAGAGGCTATTTGAAGCTACCAAATTATGAAATAAGACCCCTATATGATATTTTGAAAGGTGATTCAGCACTTAATTCTCCTAGACAATTTACAGAAGAAGCAAGAAAAGCTTTATGTAAAGTGGAAGAAAGGTTACAGAGTGCCTTCCTAAAGAGATGGCAGGAAGGACAGCCCATTGCATTGTGCATATTTGCCACCTATGGTCAACCTACAGGATTGTTATGGCAGGACGGACCATTATTATGGACCTATTCAAAGATTTCTCCGAAAAAATCCATAGAACATTATCCCACTGCACTTGCTGCTTTAGCCTTAAATGGTATCCAACAATGCTTGCAGTCTTTTGGAGTTGCTCCTGCCAGTATAATAGTGCCCTATTCCAGTCATCAAATTAAGATTTTGTGTGGCACTGTAGATGATTGGGCAATATTGCAGTGTAGCTTTGAAGGAGTGATTTATAACCATTATCCTAGGCATCCATTGCTATCATTTTTTAAGGAGCACCCAGTGATATTCCCTAAGGTTACTTCAGCAGTACCACTTCAAGGGTCACCAAATGTGTTTACTGATGGCTCAAAGACAGGCTGCGGAGCCTATTTGATAGAAAGACAAGAGCCCGTGTTATGTCAATTTCAACTGGGCTCCCCCCAAATAGTAGAGTTGAAAATAGTGGTTGAAGTGTTTAAAAGATGTCAATTTGCATTCAATTTGATCTCAGATTCAGTCTATGTGGTCAACACAGTGAAAGTATTAGAATTGGCAGGTCCTATTAAGAATAGTAGTACTGTATGTGCCTTATTACAAGAGTTACAAGTTTTAATCTGGCAGAGAAAAAGGTGTTTTTATATTCAACATATCAGAGCACATACAGGATTACCTGGACCATTAAGTGAGGGTAATGATAAAGTTGATCAATGGACTAGGATGACATGCATTTTTTGGAGCTCATTCCTGGACCAAGCCAGACAGTTTCACCAATTATTTCATGTAAATGCAAAAACTCTACAGCAGAAATTCCATTTGTCTAGAGCAGATGCTAGACAAGTGGTTTTGGACTGTCCTCAGTGTGTGATTCATCATCATCCTCCCAGTGTGGGAGTGAACCCTAGAGGGTTGATGCAACTCAAAATCTGGCAAATGGACGTTACCCACATTTCAGAGTTTGGAACCTTAAAATATATTCATGTATCTGTGGATACCTGCTCAGGTATCATACATGCTACACCTATGAGTGGAGAAAAGGCTCGCAATGTCATAGGACATTGCTTAGAAGCCTGGGCTGCATGGGGAAAAACACAGCAGCTGAAAACGGACAATGGACCAGCCTATAGGGCACAGTCCTTTGTCTCCTTCTGTAATCAGATGGAGGTACAGCTTAATCACGGATTACCATACAATCCTCAAGGACAAGGAATTGTGGAGCGTGCTCATCGCACCTTGAAAGAATGCTTGCAAAAACAGAAAGGGGGAATAGGCCAAGGCCGTACCCCCAAGGAGAGAATGTCTTTAGCCTTATTTACTTTAAACTTTTTCAATTTGGATGCTCAAGGCCGCTCAACAGCAGACAGACATCAGGATTCCCATGGTCCACCTAAAAGCATGGTGAAGTGGAAGGATATTTTGACAGGCTCTTGGCGAGGGCCTGACCCCGTGCTAACATGGGTGAGAGGGTCTGTTTGTGTTTTTCCTCAGGATCAACAAGATCCAGTGTGGGTGCCTGAACGCCTTGTGAGGAAGATTCGTCATGAAGGCCTTCCTAATGATCCTGGTGATAGTAGCAGTGAGTATGTCAGGAATGACCGAGCCGAGATGGGGGATCCTGTCGATATTCCCAAAGCCGATGCCGGTCAGACATGATGCAACTGTGTTTCCACGCTTATTTAGCAGTAATAGAAGCCTAGGCTTACCCTACCTTCCCTTTGATGATCAGAGAAGCCCTATAGAGGGTAATAGAAATGTCAGCTTGAAGGGTAGTCTGTGCTTTTTAATGAGCTTCAATAGGTCAGATGATACAGAATGCATTAAATTGTCTCAGCAGTCAGCAGATTTTTTACCACAACTGAGGTTTGGGGGTAGGAGTGGTAGTTTGTTTTCAGGCAATGGTTCTCGCCTTGAAGGATGGTGGCCCACACGAGTCTCTGACCGGAATCCCCCAGACAGCCATGCTGGGCACCTTTTTGTAAAGGATCCACAGGAGAGGAAGGACCTTGTCCCTGGACTGGATGTCAGGAGCCAGAGCAGTTTGGGTTCAACAAGATTATTTTTCCTTTAGCCCCATGATTAGTAATATAGTGAATAAGTCTCGTACAGGAATGCTTGATATATCTACTAGGGATCCTCAGCAGACTGCCACCAATCCTTTTGATTTGTGGCTTTTGTGTGGGGTAAATGGAAGTTGCATGGACTTGGGACCTGTCATTATGCTTGGGGGAGGAGTTTATCAAAGAGGTAATTTTTCCCTAGGGTCCGCTACCAAATTGGATCTTTCTAGCGGTAGTGGCTCTGGTACTTGGAATTCTTTGTTTCATTCTTACCGCAATAAGACCTTTTCAGCTTCGCCAGTATGTCTCTGGCCTCCTTTTCTGTGGATTGTAAGTAATGGGAGTGCATCCTTGGGTGAAGAAAAGTTAGTATGCTCTCCAGGCATATGTTTTTATGCCCTATGCTGGAATGCCACAGCCTTTCCTGTGGCTGTGGTGACTAGAATGCCTCGATATGTACCAGTTCCTGTAGAAGCCCCTAATACCATGATGCTATTCAGGTTTAAAAGAGATTTTGGCATCACTGCAGCTATTGCTACTGCCATCACTATTGCTGCTGTGGGAGCTACTGCCTCAGCTATTGCCTTGTCTAGTTCTATACAGACTGCCAATGCCCTGAATAACATCTCAGCTACTGTAGCACAGGCATTGGATACTCAGACCTCTATGAATTCTCATCTCAAAGGAGGCCTTATGATAGTTAATCAACGCATAGATTTAATACAAGAACAGATTGATTCTCTTTGGCAACTAGCACAATTGGGGTGTGAGTGGAAAATGCAAGGTTTGTGTGTTACTTCCGTGCAGTATCAAAATTTTACAAAGGCTGCTAATCTGTCTAGACAATTGTCAAAGTTCCTCTTACAGGATTGGTCGGCTGAATTTGAAAATTTGATGAGAGAGCTGAGAGCAACAATCGTCCACATCAACTCCACTCGGGTGGATCTGAGTCTGGCTAATGGTTTGACTTCCTGGATACAGATGGCTATGGATCATCTTAAGGAGTGGGCGGGCGTAGGCTCTTTGGCGATACTGATGATACTAGCCTCTCTGGTTTGCCTATGGTGCATCTACAAGATGAGAGCCACACAAAAGCGTAATGCAGCCATGATTATACAGGCCCTTGTCGCCATTGAGGCGGGCCAGTCCCCTCAGGTATGGCTCGCTGCCGTGAAACCTTAAATCTTCACTGAGCATAGTCCCTGCCCACTGAGGTATTCGTTCCACGGATATTAGGGTCTGGCAAGTCAATGACGGAGTAGACGGGTAAGCCTCGGCCACCTAAGACAGGGCAGCCCCAAGTGGGGAGGCTGACCCAGAGACAGGTAAGAGTTTGAGCACCGCCCTCCTACAGGCTCAGGCCCACCGTGAGATCCCCAGATATGGGGATTACGAAGCCTTTCCAGGGACTTCTACCAACTTTAGAAAAAATAAAAAAGGACGAACTGTAGAGAGCTGTGACGTGCCGCGCCCTAAAGATGGCGCCGGTTTCCGCCTTCCACCAGCCCGACGGTGAGTGCTCTCGGTGGTTAACAAGTCCATATTTGGCTAAGACTGCTGATCTGGCTTGCTTCCGCATACGTGGGCCTCTAAGATAGCACCACGTGGCTTTACTTGATTGGCTGTTCATATAGTATTTAGCCTGTGGGTTGGGTCTGCCCGGGCATTCAGAAGACTGTTTTCAAGGGACCTGAATAAACTGCTTGAGAAGAGCTTTTGCGAGTTGTGTCGTCCTTGCTGGTCGAGGGGGACGCGACATGCAACTATTGCAAAATAATTGCAATGACATGCTTAGAATAACCTGGATTACATATCACTGAGTAGTATGAATATTTAACTTCATGTATGATAAATGATCACCTAAATAAGGTCTGAAATCAATGTACAGACTATCCTTGAACCAAAATGCTTGAGACTGGAAGTGTTTCTGAGTTTTTAATTTTTCAGATTTTGGAAAATATGTTACGCATAAAGTGATATCTTAGAGATAGTACTGAGTCCTAAATGTAAAAATCATTTGTTTCATATACACCTTAAAAACATATACAAGGTGTATTTATATGCTATTTTAAATAGTTTTGTGCATGAAAATGGTATCTTGTGTAGAGTTTTCCATTTGTGGCATTTTACCCACATTCAAAAGTTGGTGATTTGTGGAGATTTAGGATGAGGTATACCCAACTCTGTATTCACGACAATAAACAGATGTTTACCAGTCAAAGTCATGTGATTTAGCAGGCCATCGGACTCAAATGGAATTCAATACAAAAATCTGCTCAGGCATTAATCTTAACTAAAATTGCCTCTTTTCATCTCAGCTTAACCTGTTTTCAAAGTTTCCCCTAAGGACCAGAAGTTTGGTCAAATAGATAAATGGACTTTTATTGCTGTGGTTCTGTATGATTGAATCTGTCACTAGATAATTTTATTAAGGAAAGAAGTTGAGCTTTGCAGAGAAATTGTTCCAAAAAGTGATCCTCAATGTGATTCATTTTTTTATGACACAGAGCACTATGAACAAATATGAATTAGAATGAAATAGTTCTTTTAGAGGATTCTTACATGTAGATGCAAAAATAAAAATCTGTCCTAGTTGTATGTATGTCTAGCTGTCAGCATTAATGCATTCCTTCTGGGGGCTGCAGAGACTGAGCCTTTGCCTTTCTCACTTCTAGAGGACACCCAAAGTGCCTGGCCACAGCCTCTTTACTTGCCAGTGTATAAACCTATCCCCTACTCACCTAGAAAAAGTTCTCTGCTTTTCAGGATTCCAGTTGGTATTTTTTGTGCCAAGATAATCCAAGATATTCATGCACCTTATTTAACTAGTTCAGTAAAATCAGTTGTTCTCGGTGAGACATATATTCACTGGAAATTCAGAGGTTTCAATATTTATGGTGTGCGCACATTTAGGGAACAATTATTTTGTACAACAAGAATGTAGGGAGACAAAAATGTGAATTAAGAAATTGTGAGAGTTGACATTGTAAACAATGTTAAAGATATGTGGTGGGCAGAATCATGGTAACTAGCAAACTGGTAGTAACTATTTGGTAGGCTTTGTACTGAAAGCTTTATGTATATTTACTTTTATAGCATTCCTATGATATATAGCTAAGGAAAATAAGGCACATTTGTCTAAATTAGTTGATAAATGTTAGAGTTTGGTCGAGGAATCCAAACTTTCTTGTTTCAGAGTCCACAAGCTTAATAATAATGATCATTAACAACAACAACAATGAACCCTCATGCTAGAATATATCCTGTTGATATAATATTATCTTTGTAAAAGAAAAATTTGTATGAAAATTATCTATGGGCAGAAAGTCTGAATGGTGACTTTTACTTTATTTACTATCAACATTTTAATATGCTGTTTTTGTTAATGGCTATTATTATCCAAACAAGTAAAACATACAAGTTTGTTTAAGATATCCAATCAATTAAATGTTATTTTAGTGACTGTAAGGATAATAGTTGCTGATCTGTTTTTAAAATACAATAAAGACTATGTAAACTTGGAGAGTAATTGCTCAGTGGAGATGCATACCCAGGCGTGAATTTTTGCTGTAGCTGAGTGTGGAGCCGGCTCTAACTGTCTTAGAGGCTGTGTACTTAGGACAGACCATGAGTTGTCCTGAAAGATAAATGAAGTGGGTGTGAATCAACCTTGAAAAGTATTTTAAAGCAGGATGCCAAGGTGAGCCCAGATGGAGGTATGCGATGTGTAGCACATTTCCCTCACAGAAACAAGGTAATTAACAATAGTTATGTCACCAGAGTAGTCAAGGAGAGCCCTTAGCACCTCATAGCTAAATAGTTTATGACCTTCTTTCTTAACGAAAATGCAATCGACATTCCAATTTGAGACATCTCTCCCCTGTACACACTCCTATGGAACAGTCATGATTCTCTTAGCTGTGATTAATGTTTCTTCCAGTAGGCATTTAGTTCCAGGGACAAGAGGAAATGGAACAAGAAGGGCACAGCAACCTCAAGGAATGGGATTGCATCTCTAACTAGGGCACCTTTCCAGAAGCCAGACATTGGCTATGCTGCATCTAAAGAATGTGATGGGAATTTATTTCAGAAGGAATTAAATATGTAAACATCCTTTGCATATTTTCATCACCTCTGGGTGAAACTGGAAGAAAATAGCTGAGAAATCCATTAAAATAACAATGAGGGTATGCCACACAATGGTTTGGAACAGTGATTTTTATTTAGTAGAGAAGAGCATTCAAACTTGATAGCTCTGTCACTGAGAACATGAGATTCTTTCATTGAGATACTTGGCCTGCCTGATATTTTCGTTTCTTTTACTTGGGATTTTCCTGTAATGAATCAGACAAGTGATGTAGATTCAGTAGGGAGATACTAGTTGGACACAACACAGACTCACTGTCAATTACGTTTGTTGTCTGATACTGTACCAATAAAAGATCTAGAATAAAAGCCCTTGACGATTTTTTTTTCCTTCGAGGCAGGTAGCAGAAACAAAGATTTCAGCACAACCCTTTATTTGAGAGTTGTCCCAGAGAATCCTGGGACGTGAAGCAGAAAGATGAGATGAAGCCAGGTGTTTACCACTGTAGAGAATCAGGACTGGCTAGGCTCACAACCAAAAATATAAGAGAATCAGGGCTCAATGCTGTTGGGGATGCCAATGACATGGACTAATCTGTGTTTTGGGGATTGCCCACCTCTCCTCCACTGACAGGTAATGACGGATCTCAAGCAAGCAATTTCATTTCTTAGCCAAGCACTTTCCATGCTTAGGAAACAGCCTAATCTGCTCATAAAAAGATGAATGGCATGTACTGAAAGAGCCTAGTTCAGTGATTATGAATGAGGAAAAATAGTGAGATGTGGACACCACTATGCTTTCCTGAACTGCCTAATGACTTCTCAAGCTGACGCTAAGGGAAAGGCTATGGACGCATCCGTACATGTGCCCGTCACTCTGGTAAATTTAAAGAGCCGACAGAGCACTTGGCCACACAGCAGCAGCTTCTTCAATAGACAGAATTAACTTAGTTTTCCTTTTACTTAGTCTGTCCACACAAAATACCTGCAACCCAGCCGCCACTGAGCAGCTACAGTGGGTAAAAGCAGACTGACAGAAACTAAAAACAACAAAATATTAGTAGATAATCCCCAGCTTCAGATTTACGTAAAGCGTGTGACGGCTGAGTAACAGCACACACTGGGGTTTTGGAATTTCATTCACCATTGGAAGCACTTATGGAAACATTAGAAAAGCTCACTTACAAATGGGACAATTTAAAGAGACACTCGGTTACCATAAGAAAGAATGAGCATTAATAAATTACGAGATCCCTTTGGTTTTCTAGGATGGCAAATCACTTTTGATTATAGAGTCTGACCTCTCAAGAATATAGCCCCTGTGCCCCATTGGTTACTCGGAAATGTAATGTTTATTCAAAGAAGCCATCATTGGACGTTCTCAAAGTGGTTAAAATTATCCTACACAAATGTCACTTTCCAAGTAGGGCAAAGCCCCACTTGCCTCAGGAAGCTTGTTGCTTAGCTCTTTTGTCGTTTTAATCTCTAACGATGGGATGTGGGAAGATGTTTGTTTTTTAGTTCCATGAACAGTCTTCATCACTCACTGCAGTTTACGCCGATGGTTTTATTTTCCAGTGCATCTCAACACTACACCCTCCCTCTGCAGGGATGCTTTCAGCAGCAGCTGGGGCGGTCAATGAAACGTACTTTTCTGGACACTCAGCCCTGCAATGACCATCACTTGCTCCAGAATATGTCTTCCTTCAGCTTTTCACCCGCAGGTGGCAGCAGCGGGCTCCAGAGCGCGTATCCGAAGGTAATAGCTGCTGTTCTGGAGTGTCACCAACCAGGAAGGGCACATAAGCAGCTGGATGGTCCAAGAGGTCGGGTAGATAAATGCTCAGATTTCCTCTGATCCTTCCATTGTTAAGAAAGAGGTCTGAAGCAGCCAGAGCAAACTTCTGCATTTTCTCTGGTTCCCTAAATTTTCCAACTTCAAGTGGCAACTCAGTCCTGTCCCTGCAGTAGGGTCGTCTTTGAAACTCTCCAAGCTCCGACTCTTCCCGTTCTTGGGACTCGGGTGCTGAGCACTGCCTAGTGGGTTGGCGGCCACCGTGTCTTCCTCGCTCCCTCCCTCGACTCTCTGTCCCACTCAGGTTTTCCAGTGGGAGCAGAATGTCTTGGCTGCACCCCAGTTTTATTCCACCATCCCTTTCCATAACCCTACTTTTAGTCTCTTCTCCCCTAAGCGCGCGCGCGCGCACACACACACACACACACACACACAGACAGAGACAACACACACACACACACACACACACACACACACACACACACACACACACACACACACACATCACGCAGCTTGATCCCGCATAGCGCTCCGGGCTGGGCTGCCTGAGGAGGACCATCACCAACCAAACAAGCCACTGCCATGCCGGGGGGGGGGGGGGGGGGGGGGGGGGGCC
>CAJQZJ010010411.1:5523112-5547991 GCA_907164525.1 Lophiomys imhausi
TTCCTTCCTTCCTTCCTTCCTTCCTTCCTTCCTTCCTTCCTTCCTTCTTTCTTTCTTTTGAGACATTTGAGCTTTGGATTACCCCCCCCCCCACCGAAAGTTCTTTGATGATATATTCTTGGATCTGTGAATTGTGTACTATGTACTTGGTTGTAAGAAAAAAGAAGGAACAATAGATATAATTTTATGTTTTCTCAGTGCTAAGTAAACCAGCTTCTATATCTCTACCACAGATTCATATAAGTTTTTCAACACAGGACTTTTGTCATTACTGATAGGGCTAACCAGAGTTTACTTCGTGAAACTATCTATTCAACCCAAATATTCCAAGTGCTATTACATTTTCCAAATGTTTTTAGTTTTGTATATGTTTCAACATACTTTATACTTTATGATTCACAGTTGTGAAGTATTAACTGAGGATAGGTTGGTGGGTAGATCATTCTTATGTTCTTTTCACTAAAAAAAAACCCTAAATTAACTCTTAATAGTTTAATATAAGAGAGGGTTTTTAGCATAGTAGGGCATTGTATATATTAGTATATAATGTCATTCTATGCATTCTGCATGACCGATATAAATTCTTTAAATAATTGAAAAATATAAACATGCTAGTGAAGAAGCTGAATATACAAACATGATACAGCTGTAGTTTTCTTTGTGTATGTGCCCGTGTGCATGTGTGTGTGTGTGCATTTGCATACATGCAACCATGTATTGTAGAAGAGGTATAATACTTATTGAAAAAAAAAACCCTTCATTGTGGCTAAACTCTCCAAACAGTGTTGACTGTAAGACAGGAACACTCAGCCTGAGCAAGTGCATATTTGAGTTCTGAGAAGTATTTCATGCTTTATGAGAGTTGTGGTATTTTTTTCATTCCCATTTCTGGTGTCACCAGGCTAATATAATTAGCAGCCATATTAATGCAGAGGGAGAACAAAAAACAAAGGACAAAGACAATTAATTGTTTTGATAGGGTGAAATAATCACAGCCTTTAGGGCCTAAGAGATTCTTGTTAATTGTGGCGTTGTAGAGATATTTATGTAATTTACATAAAATAAGTCTTTCAAATAGTTTTAGAGGATCTATGAGAGAAAATAAATATTTTGTCTATGCTTATAGATGTAGAATATTGATGCATCTTTAAGCTAGTCTGGGTAAAATTTATTTTACATGAAAACCAGATTCTCAGCATAAGTTTTGACTTGCGCATCATTGACTGACAGGAAAGTTCACCAAGTTTTGTTGACTTGTGAAGTGTTTGGCTTGTGTTGGGACATTTGCACTCTTTTTACTTTCATAACCGCGGCTTAGATTTGTTAAAATTACTGGAAACCAAAGATATCTAAGATTAAAATCTTTCTTTTTTATTAAGTAACTTTATTATGTTTCTACAAGCATAAATCTGTAACTTTATAAATAGAATGCTGTGTTTTAGTTGAAATATTACATCCATTTACAGCTAATCTTAGAAAAGGATGTGGTATCTCTAAATAATATAGAAATAGAGAGTTCATTTGTCCAGTTAGTGTGGTATTGTGAACATTTAATGTGTGAAGAACAGGGTCAGAAGCTCCTGAGGCATTTTTATGGTCTGGGTGTATATCCTTGCTGTTAATTATGTAAAATATGTTTTTTTTTAAAAAATCTTAATGACAGAGTGAAGCATAAATAAACATTTATTATTTAAATACCTGGAAATCCGATTGCAAGGTAAATGACAACTCTTTTCTATGATAATTCAGTCTAAAACTTCCATTCGATGAGAAAGTGTATGCAAGATTCATAAATTGAAATCTTCAAGCTGTGTGGTTAAACTGGTTTCAGATATCAAGGTGGTTCTCATAAAAAGGAGTGTGATTTCTGGAAAGAGATTTGCTCCAAGGGCAGAATCCAGAAGTTAAGCTCATAATCGCTAGAATGCAATTTCGTTGTTATCATTGCTGCCTTCATTGCTCAGGAACTGAAGATTTCAGATGGTAACGGAAATCATTACTGTATTTCCAATGATGGGTTGAATACTACAGGCCAAGAACTATTTAACCTCCTGTTCACAGCCTTCAGGCAGCTTGTGAAAAAGTCTACCTTTTGTCTCCCAGTTTTTCTTTGAGTCAGAGTACTTAATATATATTACTTAATATATATATATATTAAAAAACCCAACCAGGATTTATATATATATATATATATATATATATATATATATATATATATATATATATATATATATATATATATAAAACCCAACCAGTATTTATATATATATATATATATATGTATTAAAAAAAACCAACCAGGATTCTAATATTTCCCAGTGGAAAAAATAGCACAATTATAATATGAAAGAAGACAACTTTCTTTAGTTTTAATACACAACTTTGTTTCCACATAAGGGAGCTCCAGATGACACACATATTGGGACGTCAGAGTCCTGTATGGCAAGGAGTAAACTACTGAAAGAAAGTCTAGATTTGCTTTGAGTAGATTACCACTTGACAATGATGTTCTTGCTATCTGCTATGAAAGAAACATAACTCAGAACAAGTTCTAATAACAGTCAGGTTAGCAGTTTGTGTAGCTGTGCATTTGAAAATTAAGAATGATTATTGCTTTATATTGTACAGTTACTTTTCATTTTAAGAGGTGCACATTTATTTCAAAAAAGGGCCACAGATGTAGATATGAACAAAACAATTTCTTTTAAATTATAGAGTATTATGCCATGTTCACCATTATTTGCTGAAAATTTGGTTATTTTGGAAAAAATCAAAGCGTGGCCATGAAGTGGCTTAGGAAGTGTAGGCAGAGTGTTATGGTGATCTTGGGGTCCTTCCTTTCACATGTTGTTCACAGATCTAACTCATGAGAAAGAGTGAAAATTCCCATATGGCACTTTAGAAAGTTGTGAAATTGAAACATCCTAAGGCGTTTTCAATTGAAAAAAAAATGTGTTTTCTTGTTTGTAATGCTTTCTATACATGTACAAAAGCACTTTGCTGTATCTTTTATCTTAAAATACTTAAGCATAATTATTTTTAATCTGATGTTTGCCAAAGAAAGTATTCTGAGCTCTTCTGGTATCTAGCCTGGTGGCTTTCTTTAGAACAAGTGGCAGACTGTCATGCTGTCATATACCTCATTTCAACGAGTCACCTTGTACAGATCTTCTTCCCTCCTTCCTCAAACCAAGGTTTCGATAGTGGACACCCTCTGTGACAAAGGTCAGCATGTTCTCCCGTGTGCAGCCCACACATAGGTAATGTCTCCGAAAGGTGAACAGCCAGCTCCGCCTCATTTCTCCCATGGTCCTTCTTACTTTGTGGTCAAAATTTCTACTTACCTAATCACGAATTTTAGAATAGAAGTTGGGAATATCTTGAAATAGGAAGCTTGCTTTGGGGAGGGAGATGTCTCCTTGGTAGATATGTATTTGTTTTGGAAATTTTTCAGTTTCAGAGATAGAAACCAATTTTCACACCTTTGTCTTTATAACAGAAATAAAAATATTCCAATTTAGCATCAGTTGCATTAAATATTTTTATATGTTACAAATCTCTAAGATAGTAACAGAATGTATTTGCTGGTAGATTTCCATATTTCAACTTCCATAAGTAATTTTAAAGTAATATTGATAAAGATGAAAATTATTCTTTTCAAACACCTTGTAACACACAAGTATCAGAAATCAAACCGGCATACAGGAAAAGTGTTCTCCCCCTGTATCTTGCAGATTTTGACCACCCCCCTATGGAAATGTGGTAGTTTTTTGTTTGTAGCAGAGAAAAATACAATAATTTGTCACTTAACAGAGGGAAAAGATTCTGAGAAAGGCATCATTAGGTCGTTTCATTGTGTGAACACCATAGTGTTTGTTTACACAAACATCTATGCATCACCTGCTCCACAGAAGGTGATATAATATTGCCATGTTCTTATATGTGTCTGCTGCTAAATGAGACATTTCAGAGCGTGTGACTGTACACAGATAACTTTGACACATATGTATTGCATGCAGGGTTCCTTTTATAACCCTTTTTTTCATAAAAGTGATAGAATGAAATAGTACACCTAAGGTCTCTAATCTATAGGAGTGTAAAATTGTAAAATGTTTTCTTATCATGCCCCACAAGTTGGAAGATATTTAAAAATTATGACAGAACAACATGAAACAACATTATTTTCTGTTATCAGACATGGGTGGAAAGTGAAATTGACAGGCTGTTTTCCTCTTTGGTGTTCCAGGTGTGTTCAAATAGAGAACCTATTAATACTTAGGGAAATTACTTACTTCATCTTTCTGAAAATTGTATTTTCCTTATTCTTTCTATTAGTTCTAAAATAAGGCATCAGGTCTAATAGGAGCATTGCATTCTCAATATGCAGTAAGCTTTAGACTTTTGTGAGGTTTTTGAATCTGAACTAGAACAAATAGCCTCTAATTGCAATAATTTCCCCCTTTTAAACTACTTATAGGCCACATGCTAACTTTGGTGTCTACTAAACATTTATTTCAAAGTTGCAAAGAAGTTCATTTTATGTGTGTTTTCAGACAAATTAGTTCTCAAATTGTGTGTCTTTATAATACAATCTCCTTTAAAAATCTAACTTTGATAAATACTTAAACCGTAATGAAAACTTACATATTTATTAGGAGCTTGCATGAAACTATATACTACTTTTCCACTACTCTATAATTTCATGCAGTAATCATATGAAGGAGGTAGCAAATATTAAGATCATCATTTTACAGAGATAAGGAAGGTTAAAAGTCATCCCTTAGTGTGGCAGAAGATCTTGGATTCAAACCCAGTTATAAAGGATTTCAAAACAAAAACAAAATCTCATGTTTCTGTTCCTCACTGACTGTCTTCCATGTAAGAGAGCTGTTGGGGGGAAAATAAATACCTTAAACTAAAAAAAAAAAAAGAAGGGAAGAGGATGGAGGGTTGAGGGGGAGGAGGGTGGAAGGGTGGGACTGGAGGGGGGAGTAGGGAGGGGATTGTGATTGAGATGTAACTTGAAGAAATAAAAAATAAATTATTTAAAATAAAATAAAAAAAAAAGAAAACTGTATCAATCATTTTTACTAACTGCATTCTTTTTGGCATAAGAGTCCACAGATTACTTAGGTTAAGGAAATAATGTTGATTTCAGGCTCCTATCCCAACCTGTTTATCCATGAAATCTGAAAGTTTTACAAATATGACCTATTGGTGAATACACCAATAAATTCAAAAGGAACCTGCCTTTTGGATGTTCAAAGGAACATGTTGAGTATCTTGTGCTGTTCTGCCTGGAGGCAAAGTTCTCTTCAAACCCCACAAAACATACCTGTGGTGTCCTGGAAAAATGATACCTGCATCTCTTTCTGTAATCATTTCAGTAGGCAAAGAAAGTATAGTTGCTGTCGTTTCTGGCTAACTTTTGACAGATATCCACATAACACAGTTTTGGAACACTGATATGAATGCTCACAATTGATTCCATGACAAGAAGAAATGTACTCATATGTTCTTAAATTTGTTTGTTTATTTGTTTTAAATAAATCCTTGACAGAGAAGCAATACAGGACACTGTTAATTGGTTTTTGGTAGAGGCCAATCTTCAGATACTAAATTCATCTAGGACACCACTGAATGAGAATCATTTCTGACTGCTGTTGTTAGAAAGGACAGAGTAAATAGGTTATTTATAATATGGATATGTATTAGTGTGGTAGAGAACACTTCTGTCTTTTAATGTTTATTTATTACTTCAAGTTACATCTCCGTCACAGTCCCCTCTCTCCACCCCTTCCAGCCCCACCCTCCCATCCTCTCCCCCCCTCCCAGAACTCATAGTTCTTTTTTAAATTATTAGGCCACAATTATGAAAATTATGAGGTATAACATATATTTCCAATGTTCAGTCCATACATATTTGGCAACTTAATTAATATTCTATTATCTGTCTATCTCCATGAGTTTAAAGTTCTACACCTGATTCAATTTCCATCCTAACTTGCATTACCAAATTAAAAACTTCTTCTTAGACCTAGAACATCCTTTTAATTTGTAACAACTTGAAATTTAACTGTGAGACTATAACTATCTAGTTTTCAACCAGATCAGAGACCTGAGAAGGAGAAATATGTCTAATTAAACAGGAAATACAAAGCCAGCAGCTTCCAAAACTAAGAAATGACAGACAACGGGCTGCCTGGACAGTACCCAATTTCTCTCCATACATTAGAGCATCAATCTTCAGCCTTTTGGCCCAATATCTCTGACAGACATTAATTGTAAAGCAGGAATTATGAAGGACTTGCCCACCCTGTCTTGGCAGAGCTAGGCTGTCAACTTACCTGCTTCCAAGTTTTGTCCTTTATGGACAGTATTCTGTCTACAGTTGAAGCAAGGATTTTTTTTTTTTTTTTTGCCCAGTGACAGACTTGCCACTAATGCAACCATCTCCAAATGGAGATTCTTCAATGCTCATCATCTACTTGGAGTAGAATAGGGGGTGCTGTCAGGATCTGACGTGTCTCAATATCAAAAATTCTTATGTTAAGAAATTAAGATTATATTTGGCTACATCATTATTGATCTTTGTATACTGATACAAAGTTGAGGTTAACTCTTTTTAAGGTAATGTACCTAGATAATGCATAAAAATGCAATGTGAAGTTTTGGCCTTTTGATAACAACTGTCACAAACTGTTTAGGGTAATTAAGAAATGCAAACTAATAATCATTCAAACATTCCATTTTGTTAGGTACTAGCATAGTTTATCACAGAGGTTTTCTAAGTTAACTGGAAATCAAGTTCCTAAGAGACAAGCAACATTTGCTTGCCGGGATGTATGGAGATAGATAGGTGGTCTTCAAAAATCTCAAGAGATCTGTAGAATTTGTCATTCAGAGAACACTTCTTAAACTTAAATTTTCATTCATGTTTCTACTGGGCCTTGTAACATGAATCTCCTGATCTCCCCTACTTTTTCTGACTAAGAAGTCAGAAAAAGGTCTGGGGTAAATCAAGATAATGTACATTTCTAAGGCATTCCCACATGTTCTTATCTGTGATCCTTAAACTTATCTTAAGTGTTGGTGGCCACTTAGTGGTATTCTTGAGTACATACATTTGTTCTTGAGAACTTCCAGTCCAAGTAGAGAATGAGGCCATTTCTTCCCTTGATTTGTTACTGATGTGAAAGAAAGCTTTTCTTCTGGACAGACCATGCCTGCTTCCCACTTCTAGCCCAGTCCTATTCAGAGGTTTAAATAAGAGACATGGAAGATATTTTCACAGTTTCCGTGTATTTGCAGTCAACAGGGGACTTAGATGAATCAGAAAACAGCCCTCTGCTTGGCAATGCTGGAATGGAATCGGGTTATTTACTGGCAAAGCCCCTGCCCATATAACTCCTTCTTGTGCTATGCACAGCCTTGAAAGACAAGGGAGGGAATGTGCTGAACAAGCACAAGATTAAGAAGGCCGATTGTTCTCTGTTGAGTCTGATGTTTCTGTGTTGTTCATGCCATTTATAGTTTCCATTCTGTTTCCTTACTTGAAAAATGGGGCAACTAATTCCTGACCCATATTTCTTGAAGGATGCTTAGAAGAATCTAGGGGAAGAAATATGCTTAAAATATCATTGTGGTTAATAATGGCTTAATCCTTCACAATGGATCCTCTAGGGAACCAGGATTAGATATAAGTGTGCCACTGTTGCCATTTGCATAAGAAGAACTGTGACCCTAGTAGCAAAAACTATTATTATTTTAAATGTGCTTTTAATTTATCTATCCATAAATTTAGGAAGTTCCATAAAGAAGAATTGTAACATTAGCTGCTAGAAGTTTGGAATAGATTAAAAAAATATGTAACATGTCTGATATATATATATATAGTATATATATACTAATATTTTTATTAATTCTTTCAGAATATCATGTATAGTATCCTGATCATATTTATCTCCAAATCTGTCCATAACCCTCTCAAATACACCCCATTTCCCCACCACCTGCTGACTTTGTGTCCTTCTTCATATTTTAATATCCAAGACTAATTTGTACTGCCAATATAGTTATGAGTGGGGCCATTCACTATAGCCTGGTGAAAGCCTACTTGGGGCCACACCATTAAAGAAAACCGATTCTTTCTTCCCTAGACTCCATCAACTCTTAATGGATCTGGATGTTGTTAAGTATTCATTGAGAGTTAAATTTGTATTTCTTAAAGCTCTCAGCATTTCAGTGTTTCTAAAACTCTGTTATGAACACTTGAAAAATATTCTACTGACCCAAAGATGTTTTGCTTTTCCTTCTTGCTCCCTAGGAATCAATCACAGTACATTTTTTGTATAGTAAGAGTTCCCTAAATCCTACTTTAAAGAAATTCTACTTAATGCAAGTGATATTCCAAACTACTTGCAGTGATGTAAGAAACTGATTTTGTTATTGTTGCTACGTTTGTTCTATGACAATAGTATTCTCAAGTAATAGTTTACAGCAAAATATTTTTCTAGGCTAATGATGTGTCCAATAGTTAGTATTAAATTAATTCTCTAAATAATATTTAAAGGTTAAATATCAGTATGCAAGCAACTGTAAATATATCTAGCTAATAATAATCCATAAAATAATTACCTTATTATCAGATAGTACCAAATATCGCATGCTTAAAGAAATAGAACACTACTTTTTTCCAGATAGTTGGCTATTGATTATTAAGTTTACATGATTTTCTGGGAGTTATGCTTCTACTACTAACTTGACAGTTTAGCTTGAAATGTAGTCAAGTTCAGTTGCTGGTGTTGTAAACAGTGTGGCATGCCACAGTAGAGTTATGTTTTAAGGCTTACAGCCCAGCAGAGAGGCTGTCTGCAGAAGCACTGCCTTTGAAATTGGCAGGTGAGGATTGGCGTCTTCTTCCTTGGTCTGCAATGAGCTGCTCCTCAGTCCTTGCTGCCTACATAGTTGCCTCTGAAGGACAGGTGAAGATTCATCATACTGACTTTTGTTTTCTCATCAGTGGATGCATGCCCAAACAGTAACACATTTCAAACCTCTGACAATGCTCCATTCTTTGAGAACAAATAGGTCTTAGTTTGGAGTGCAAGTATCAATTCAGTAACCCCTTTTCTGCTCACAGAAGTCTTTGTGTGCATCTATATTATCCTACCTACACAATAGGACAAAGAGATATGTTGAAGCCTTTAGCCAACAGCTAGCTGTGTGTCAAATGGTGTGTGTGTGGGTCAATGTTCACTCTGAATTGTTCAATGGTGTGGACTTTATAGGATCCCAATCTCGGAGCTTTCCAGCAAGAAGAGATATACAAGCTTGAGCTCATAGAGTATTATTTTTAGATACCACTGGGAAACAAATGTGGGAAGTATTGCCATTGGATACCACGGGAAGAAAAATGTATTTTCTGGTGATGTCCTGCTGTCTGTGTTCTTGGGTCCTGTAGGATTGCTCTGATCACATCTTTAGTTACAGGACCTGCAGCAGTTGGAGGCAGGTTGCTCCTGACTCTTCACCTTGGCTTTGCGGTGTTACAGTGATGATCAGTTTAAAATGGTTGAATAAGTGAATGATAGGAGGAAATTCAGTCATTGTTAGATGATCTCCATCCAGTAGGATTCATGAAGTGTCTACATCTAAATGAATGGTGTAAATGAAAATGTGCCAAATAAACTGTGTCTTCTCTCTTGATAACTGGGGAAAGAGATAACTGAAAGCAATGTCAAGGCATATTTCTGTCATAAATCTAATATCTAATGATTGTAATAACTTAAAATTAGTTTAAATTGCAAGAGGATCAATTCTTATTTATTTGATGAGCCATCCTACTTACTTACTATGTTATAGTTAAAATGGGTCTATTGACCTCTGTTCACCTGTTCTATAATGTTAAATTTAAAACCACTCTAAAAAAGATCAGTATTGGTGAGACACAGCTGTTCATACACCTGAGCCATCCTGTTGATCTTTTGTCTTCTGGTCATGTTTTAAATAGTTAATTTATAATAGTTCAATGTCATGTTATCTGGTGTTATATAATTCAAATGGTACGATGTTCCTTAGATGGCTGTATTAGATCATTACTTGAAAGGCTGTATAAGATCAGGATGAAATAATGAAGCAGATTCTGTCTTCATGTTTCATCTCTGTAGGAATAATTTTAACTGTGCATATCCCAGGCTTTCCAGTGAATCTGTAAAAGCTACTTACTCTTAATCAGAAAAGTACTCCCATTGATTTTGGACCCCAGAAGCATCTGGTCCCCATCTGTAAATCCATCAAATGTGGGTAAAAATAAATAAATAATTAAAAAAGTGTTTGAGGTTCTCTATTTCAGCAAAAGTTCTGACTATCACAATTTTTAATTTATAATTGAATTAAATTATAGGGATATTTGACATATATTATTACATATTTAAAAACATGTGCACATGTTTATGTGTAGTGTGTGTGTGTGTGTGTGTGTGTGTGTGTGTAAAATGCAAGCTATGAGGAGCTCCTTAAGGCTTCTGAAGAAGAAACAAATTAGAACTCTAACAAGGAGACAACATCTGCACATATAGGAATACTAAAATCTCTAATAGTACAATTCTAAGAAGATTTATGGGTAAGATTAGTTACAGCCTCATAAATTGATCATCTATTACATAAAAGACTGGTACATGGCAGACCAGATTGCAGCAGTGAGATTAGAGAAAAAGAACAAACAAAGCGAAGGGAATGGAACTACTATAAGGCTGAGAATGAAACAGTGTCTGCAGATAAAGCTGGCTGATGGCAAGTATGGAGGAATAGGAGAAGCAGAGGATTGAAAGAAGAATTTGGTTCATGGATGGACTTAATTCTCATTGGAAGAAATCTTTGTCGTAGGCTACTATATGTGTCTCTTTTGAGAATAACTATTGGAGTCCACGGCTATTGTGCTCAACAGTAGGAAATTAGGGTGCCCAAGGTTTACAAGCCTTCAGGGAATGTGAGGGCAAAGCATCAATGTGTAGAGCCCCACATGTTTTTGAGAGGCCTTAGTGAAATTAGATGATACGCATTTGTAGACAAACCAGTTTCTTGTCCTTCAGTATGCAACGTTCTAAGAATTGGAATGGAAAAGTGGCAAGCAAAGTGTCTCCGCGGGTTGAAAGAAAATTACCACCTGTGACTGAGTCATTAAGTAAGTATGACTTCAGAATGGGCTGGAGCGTCATATATTCCGAATGGCAATGAAAACAGCTGAGAGTATGGAAGTGGACATAGAGCGAGGCAAGAAGATGCAGGCGATGAGTAAAATAGCTATGCCCCAGAGGAGACGTCCACATCATGGAGAGGAGCACTTCCTGTATGATTTACGTCACATCCTGTGTGATGCAGAGGCCTTTTATTTTCCATCCAGTTGTGTAGGGTGCATAGGCACCAAGTCATAGACATTACGAGGATCATCACTGTGTGTGTGACTTTTACAAAGGACAGTTGGAAATAAGAAACAGAATAAGAACAGCGAAGACAGCAAGTTGTTCTGTGAGTTCTAGACAACACTGAAAATTTGGGGAAAGTTCCTTTTAAGCACATGATAGACTAGAAAAAGATGGCTAGGAAACCGTTTCCAGACGGAGCTGAATTTGGAGTTCAGGTTTTGGGAAGAATGGACATTCGTCTGTGTGGACAGGTGAGCAGGGAAGGATAAAAGTGGACTTTAGGCAGAATATTTTTCTTTGACAATATCAGTAGTAAGGGCTGGACAGCTCTTTGGTAGTTGTAGCTGTCTGGTACAATGCAGGATTTTTTCTTGTAACTTTTGCCTGTATACAGTAGGTGAAATGATATAAACACAATAACAAAATTATCTAGAACTACGAAATTTCAACCCCTATCCATGAGACGAGCTAAAATAAAGCAAGGAACACATAGATATAATAGAGACTTTTCATTGCAACAGATTCTGAATTGTAAGAGGCAGATAGAAGGGATCTTTGACTGTAGAGCACGAATATGGTAGACCTTTTACAGCCATGCTCTGATTCAGATCACCTGGGACTTTTGACAGTCTACAGCATTATTGTTTTTGTTTTATTTTGTTTCAACAGGGTGCATGATTTTCTTTGTCACCACTCTGTAGAAGGCAGTAAGCTTTCCAATGTGACTTGTTCTGGTTTAAAACAGAACAAAAATACACAAGAGATTGAAAGTTTCCACAAAATCCACAGGTGTTGAAGAAAGGACTTCGAGGTTCATATCAAAATACAGTCTGGAGACAAAAATGGCATTCTCCTGCTGAAACATTACTCCTTTCTTTCTTTTCTTTTGTCATGGGAATAAAGTGAGGAATGCTTGTGGCCATGGCTAGAGTGGGAAACTTTAGACTCTAATGTTTAGAGAATATCAAAAGGAAAAACCCATGTTTTGAAACTTTCTGTATTTGCTTTACTTCTACTATGGTAACAGCAAAGTCATCCAAGACCACCTTGTCTGTTACTACCAGAACTTGCTGTCACCTACTTCCTATCCATCACAGTACTGGGGACATACAATGTCCAAGGAAACAACCTATACATCTTGAGGGCAGTTATTAAATTCTGAATAATAGCAGTGTGTTTCCAACTCAGCAGCAAAGGAAGAGAACACACAAGTGAACAAACAGTGGGGAAAGCCAGATGGATAAAAAAAGAGATTGGAAAGTAGGCTGCAGCATACATTAGGGAAGGGTACTGACTAAAGATTTATGGAAATATTGACTATAAGCCAAAGTTGAGTCTTGGTTTATTTGAAAGTTACTTTTTATGACCAATTATGAATTCAACCGAGCCTTCAGCATTCTTGGATGTTTTGCTCAGTTGAGTTTGAGCCAGGTGGATTTTATCTAAGGGTCAGTCAACGACACCTTTATTTTGATGCCAATAAAGAATACTGAGGGGCATAGCAATGGCTCAGTGATTAAGAGCACTGACTGCTCTTCCAAAGTACCCGGGTTCAAATCCCAGCACTCACATGGCAGTTCACAGCTGTGTGTAATTGCTGGGCATGGTGGTGCACGCCTTTAATCCCAGCACTTGGGAGGTAGAGGCAGGCAGATCTCTGTGAGTTCAAGGCCAACCTGATCTACAAAGTGAGTCTAGGACAGTCAAGGATACACAGAGAAACCCTGTCTCGAAAAACAAAACAAAAACAAAAATACTGAGAAATAATGGTCAGTTTTAATTTATTTTCTTCCAAATCTGATAGCATGCTAAGATGTTAATAAAATGTTTGTTTCTTTATGAAAGTTCTTAATTGAGATAGATTTTAAAGAAAGAATACACATTAATTACACATATGTACCAGAGCAAGAGGAAGCACTTAACCCTCATTGGACTGATAGACTGAGGGTTGTTGATATGTTGATATGTGGGGGTGCCCCCCTCACCCTAGGAGAAGGATAGGAGAGAGAGAGGGAGAAGAGAGTGGGAGGGTGGTACTGGGATGGAGGGAGGAGAAGAGGGAGGGGTCTGTGATGGGGATGCAACTTGAAATAAATAATTTTTGAAAAAAATGTATGAAATTGATTTTACTAAGAGAAATCTTTATTTCCTGAATGTGAGAGATTTTAGGAAAAATTATGATTTTTTTCATTTTCTAAAATACTTTGTTATGAACTAGGCACGGTATGATATTCAGTGCAAAAGTTTCATTTTTCAAATGCTAAAGAATTCAGGAACTTTTACTTGTGCTTATAAACACGAACACACACACACACACACACACACACACACAGTCACAGGTACAAAAACACATGCTCACACACTCACCTTCACATTTTCAGATACTTACACACACAACACATGCTAATATACAATTCCTCATGTACATTCATTTACATACACACACAAAACCCACACAGTTGCACACTCACATACACTCACTGCTGCCCTTTAACAACTTAAGTCTGAAAAATGCTTAAGTAATTACAATTCCTTACATGATCCCTGAACTCAGGAGTATTCAAAGAACATTTTAGTATTTGATATCCTGATTCACTGCAAAGCTCAGTTATTGTCAAGAGAAGTGTGGTAAACAGCAGAAAGTTATCTTTTTAAATGGTCCTACCTGGTGCATGATTTTTCATGATCCAACTTAATTTCTTTGGGTAACAGTCTTTTTGAGAACTCTAATTTGCATGCCCAGAGGAAGGGGAGTAAATTACACAACTTCTTGAAGCTTCTTTTAGCTTGATGGTTTTACAATTACATCTTGCATTTTAAAATTACCTTTTTCTAGAAGGACCAGGCTACAGGTTCTGTTCTGGTTCATGGTGATTAAAGAGAACAAATGTATTATCTGGTGTATTTTCCTCTAAGACAAACCAGAGCATGTTAGAACAGATACTATGGAGTGGAAAACAAAGGAAAGAAGGAAAAACAAAATAAATCCTGGAGGTTAGACCTACATAGAGTTGAGCCTGTCTTCATAGCAGTTAAGTACAACCCTTTAAAGGTATAGTTGGGCCCTCTGGATATCCATCTGAATAGAACAGCATTAAGGTATGTGTTTATGTTTGTCTGTATATGTCTCTCTCTCTTTCTATATGTATACTTATATACATATATATGTATTTTATATGTATGTTTATATGTGGATTGAAGAATGATAGTGATACAGAAGCAAAGGAAGAGAGAGAATAGAGTTGATGTTCTCTTTGGGAGATAACCTAGTCAAAGCATTAAGAATGTATGTGAATAGAAGAGCCTGGTTTTTCTTACAGCACTCTCTTCATTCCGTAATTGTTCTAAATGTGGTAAGCTTTCAGTGGGTCTCGATAGCAGATAATCTGGAATGTTGAGGATGAAACCAGGAGTCTTCCATCTGCTGCTTCCCATAAAACATCAATGCAGTATGAAATTGAGACAGGGAATGGAGGAGCCTACTGTATTCTCTTGAAACAAGTGGAAGTTTAGGTAGGCCAGATTGCAATTATCCACTGTTGGAATGGAGCCAGGACACACATTAGAGCATGTTCCTCTCTGAATTGCCTAATTAAAGAATTGTTGAGAACTAACAAAAGTTGGCTGACTTGCAAAAGTCAGTGCTTGCTAAAATTTGTAAGTTATAAGTGCTTAACAATATGACCTGATTTTTATGCTGGGGTCATCTTATTAATTAAAGTTTTCCTATCACCTAATTAGAAAATAGAGTCTAAACAGGGTCTGGAGGGCTCCCAGTCTTCCTTGGTAATTTAAAGAAAGTGGAAAAAAGAAAAAAGAAAAACCCAGCACCCAATTAAAGCAAACAAATGGAAAGCTAGGTCCTAGACAAGTCTTCGGAGGTAGCCCATACCAGCCAGGTAATTAGTTAGTATGCTCTTCCAGTAAAGAGACATTGCAGAGACACCAGTGAGTTATCTTTGAAGGGTAGAAGTTTGTGCTGGTCCCCACAGTACTTCTTGGACTAGAATGGAGTGCGGGACCACATGACTAGTGGCACCTGTTTAAAATAAATAGCATATTCATTGCTTCAGAGGGCAGTCCTTAGTTTTCATCTCAAACAGTACTTTGTCAAATATCAGAAAGAGAAGGAAAAGTTTAAGGAGACTTAAAGCGAGTACATGAAAATATCTTAGGGAAAAACAAAGCAGAATATTTTGAGAATTTTATCAAGATCAGTTCCTGAGTTTGAAAGGTGAAGCTTAAGTTCTAAATAGCCTCAAGTTCAGGTGGCATCTGCACCTTTATAATCATATCTGCCTAGAATAGCGCTCCAACCAAGCTTAAAAACAAAGAAAGTACAGATTAGGTCTCACTCACAAATCCATTTGAATGAATATAACACAAACCGTAGGAGATAAAGCAGCGTGTTGCCTGATGATTTGGCTTTAAAAACATAGCAGGTGATATTTTGCTTCAGAAACACTGCTCAAGGCTCATTTGGGTTATTGATACTGTGTTTAATGAGTAATATTGTATGTCAGCCAACCACATGTGCCTAGGTCATTATACAAATTGCCTGTGAAAGCAATAGAAAGTCTACTAACCTGACAGGAGAATGTGTTGGACATGAAACAATTGTATAGCTCATGGATGTTTACAGAAGCATTTCATACATTTTTTTTCTTGTCATTGAGAAATAACTCCTAGGATGAATCATGGCTCATTCATATTGGCCCTCACCATTTTAGATCAGGCATCTTCTTTTCAGTCAGTGGGATGAAAGCAGGTATGTCAGGCCTGGTAGTGACAGGACCGATGTCCATGTAAGATGCTGTTCAAATGACAGTGCAGAGGGAATCGTTGTTTTCTAATTTGATCATGCTGGGTCTGAAATTTGCTTATTTTTTTTTTATCTGTGACTTGACTTTGTGTTACACTCAGAGAGGTAGAAATCGTGAAGCCCTGCAGCTGCAGGCAGCAGACTCTGTAGAGGGACTTGCAATGCTACCAAACAAACCCAACACCGTTAGCTGTCTTTGTAAATGGAAACATCCTCTATGTAACAAAAGGTAGTTATTTTTCCCTGTACTAAAAAGAATGGTCTATCCTTTGTATCTACCATGAGTGTGTGGATGTAACAGATAGAAGGTAGGTGACTGAAACAAGGGATCAGGCCTTAGGAAGATGAGGGTGCTATCAGAAGTAGTTTCTTTTTAAGATCTCCTCATTGGATATGGACATATAAAAATAACTTGGGTTAATCTAGTATATGATTTATGTGTTTGAACAGAAGTAAAGAGTAAGTGGGGATTACGAATGGATAGTTAGACATGTCTAAAGTTAGGGACTTTAGAATATTATGCTATTTGTAAAAGCTTTCTTACTGGAGTCAGTTTTTCTAATCCTGAGTTAACAATATATACCACTTGGCACAAGCTACTTGACTTTTCTATGCCTCAGTTAAACTAAGTCAATAGTGGTTTTTAAAACCTGATAGAGCTGTTGGAGAACATAAAGTAATTAATACATCTTACTTGCTAATCTTGTCCTGTGAAGAGTTTTGAAATATGTAAAGGATTTTAAAGATTTATAATAAGCGGCATATAGTTAGAATACCTTCTTATTCTGTAGTGACAAGTTCAAAGCAACACGTAAGGACAAGTATTCATAAAACATAGGAACAACTCAAATGGAGGGGACTGAAGTCAAGGAGACCACTCAGCAAGCTATTATAAGAAGTACAGTATTTTAAGATAAGGAGAATCTAGCATAATAGTTAAAACAAGATGATGATTAATAAAAAGAAAGCAGTAATTTCCTTGTGAAACTCAGTTGATACAGTGTGTTTCCATGGGATACCCCAACTCAAAAGTGATGACAGTGATCATTTCACTTGGTCCTGGCTTCCATCCGTCGTAGGGGTTAGAACAGAGGAATAAATTGCTGACACCTAATGACAGTGGGACAGTTTGACAGAAATGCAGAGAGGGTGGCAGGCCCTGGTCTACAAGAAAGAAGGAAGAGTGGCATCATTGTTGTATGCATCTAGACGGGTGGAGATCACCCAGTTAAGGGAGAGTGACTAGGAGCTTGTTTTGAATTCTTTTGGACTTAAAGTGGTAAAGTAAAGGCAGTGCAAAGACAATGTAAAGGAAATGGAAAGGCAATGCAGAGATAATGAAAAGTATCCGTCTTAATGGTGACGGGCATGTCCCCAGGCAGCTGCAGAATTTGTACAGAGGTCAAACTTAGCAATTCTGACTTAGTTCTGATTGTACTAGTAAGAGACAAGAAAAGTCTTTGAGGGGCACATTTTCAAGACCACTTCTTATAAAATTTGGAATGGAAGAGGAAGTGTTGAAGAAAAAAAGTGTGTGCAGTGTCTGGAGAAGGGAGAGAGAAAGAGAGAGAGGAAAAAAATCAAGACATGGCAGACTTAGGAGAAAGGATTGATCAGAAGATTAAAACAGAAAAGTGACTATTAATGAGAAGGATAGAAAAACTTATGAACTCGTAGCTCAGGGAGCTCTGGTAAAACTAAAGCAGGTTTGTTAGAATGTGAAAAACATAAGTCAATGTGAACTGAGACTCTGAAAGAAATAAGTACTTAGGAAGAGAGGAACGATAAATAGGCGATTTTTAAGAAGTAAAGAGAATACTGATGAAGAGGCAAGCTCTTTGGCAGGGTTTAGATTTAAATTGCTATTTACTGTGTGACCTTTGGTGAGGTGTCTGTAACTTACAGAATTTGTCTATGTGTAAGGTATTCGCTTTTTCATTTAGGAGTCACTTTCGGCCTTTGGACAGTTTTAATATATATAGAAATAGTATACATGTTCAGGATCCTGGAAACAATTGGAAAATCCTCCTGAGCTTCTAAGGAGCTGGATTTTGTAAGCTTCAAACTCATACAAATAAGCTTGTATGTCTCACCAATAAGAGAAAAGCAGTCTGTCACTAGCACCCCCTTACACCTAGATTGAAACTAATATCTATATGCTGTGTCCACTGGAGAGCAATGTGTTCTGTTTTGTTATTTGGTTTTTGTTTGTTTGTTTTTGAAATGGGATTTCACTATGTTACTCTATGTGTCCAGGGACTCACTTTGTAGGCCACCCTGGCCTTGGATTCACAGAGATCTTCTTGCCTCTGCTGGGCTTAAAGAATGGACTGCAATGACAGGCTGATTGCAGACCATTTGAAGAGGCAAGGAGAAACACGATCTTTCTGGCAGTTATACTGATGTCAGTAAACATTAAAATAATCACTAGAAATTAAAGGACAGAAGATCTCAAATAAGCAGAATTAAGAAGTATAACTCTTCGGGGATATT
The DNA here is from genome assembly GCA_907164525.1 of Lophiomys imhausi. NCBI lineage: Eukaryota > Metazoa > Chordata > Mammalia > Rodentia > Muridae > Lophiomys > Lophiomys imhausi. The sequence goes on from CAJQZJ010010411.1 coordinate 5,541,854, forward strand.
TGAGCATGAGTGAGGTGTTATCATTAGCTCCCATGTTACTGCATTTCTCTTGAGGCTATTATTGTGGGAACTTAATATAGTCAATAAATTTACTTTTAATAAACTTCTCAATTGTGTGTGTGTGTTTATGCAAGGGAAACAGAAAGAAAGGGAAAAGGAAAGAGGAAGGATAGATATACATACATATATATATATACACACACACACACACACACAAACATACACACACATATATAAAATAGACAGACAGATAGACATACATATAGACAGATAGAGTTCAGGCAATATGTGAAACGTGATATTCTCCTCATACTTTCTTTTCACAATGGGAGTCCTAAGAATCATACTCAGGTTATTAGGCTTGGCTGCAAATGCCCCTACCTGTCACCTGTCATCTCCCTGGCTCTAGTTCATAATTTAACAGTAATTGTTTCCTAACCAAGAAATCAAGGGAAAGGGTTTGATATTCAAGATACTAAGCAGCTAGCTTACCAGGTACATATTTGTTTTTCTATCTCAAGGACAGATAATTTCATTATGCTCTGTTGCACAAAGTAAGGCATATGTTATATCCTAAATGAAAAAGCGAATACCTTACACATAGACAAATTCTGTAAGTTACAGACACCTCACCAAAGGTCACACAGTAAATAGCAATTTAAATCTAAACCCTGCCAAAGAGCTTGCCTCTTCATCAGTATTCTCTTTACTTCTTAAATCGCCTATTTATCGTTCCTCTCTTCCTAAACCCATTCTGAATGCTCTAAGCAATTGATCATTGCAGTTATGAGCAACTGAGGTTATAATTATGGCTTTATAGCTATGTGTTTGGGTGTCAGGTTGACAATGAGGGTAAAATGTGATGATTAATCTGGATTTTCAACTTCATGGAATTTGGAATAACCATGAACACAAACCAGGTGCATGTCTGTGAGAGAAAGAGCTGGGCATAAACAGTTTGAGTGTCCATGGTGCCACCCTGTGGGATGAGGTTCCATAAACAGCACAGAAAGGAAAAAGCCAACTGAGCCCTAGCTTCCTTTCTCTCTGCCCCCTGACTGTGGATATGATATGGCCAGCCGCTTCAAATTCTTGCTGCCTTGACATCACTACCATTGTCAACTGCATATCAAACTTCAACCCAAAGAAATCCTTTCTTCCTTAAGTTGCTTTTGTCAAGCATTTTGTGGCAGCAACAAGGTAAGCAACTAAGACACTTAGGAATCCCAGAATGTATTTCTTAAGATTGGGAAGGTTAGAAGTCAAATATAAAAGTGATTGGGTGCTGATAAGTACCTGTTTGGGGGTTTATAGATGGCTCTGTCTAGGTGAAAGTGTAGTAGAGAGGAGTATGACCTCTCTTAGATCTTTCTTTTTTAAATTTTTTTTTTTCAGGTTACATCTCAATCACATCCCATCCCTACTCCCGCCTCTGGTCTCACCCTCCCACCCTCTTCCCCCACACATCCACCCATCCACTTCCTTTTTCTTTTAAAGTTAAACATATATCTTTTTACCCCCAACAGCCCCCCCCCTTTATTGTAAGTTAACTATACCAGTCACACAGATTCTTCCTTCTCATCCTCAAGGCCCTATCTCCTAATGAGTTGAAGTTATATTTTTAGCATTTTAATATTTTCTAGGGTTGGTGGAGGTTTTCCAACCATAGCACAATACTTAATATTAAACAAAAATTAAATCCAAAGAAGTAAGCTTCCATCATAGAGATAGTGATAGTGTTCAAGAGATATTTCTGTCCTAGAATAGATTATTGATATAGTTGTATTAAAAGGTGGATTTAATGGTCTGTTTCCAGATAGGCTATCATTACCAGTTATTTGAACATGAAAAGAACACAATGAAACATCCTATTTCTGAAAATAGTGCTCCTTCACCCAGGCCTGCATCTGCCAACTATTGTACATTTTCTTAATGTCTGAAATGGATAGTTTTGTTTTTCAGAGATCCCCTAAAAGGGATCATTAGAGTACACAACACAGGGTAAATTGGGAAGACTCACCTGTCCCTTTGCGCTGTTCCAACCTGAGTCGTTCCCTGAGAGTCACTGAAACTGACTCAGCTGCATCAATCAGCCACAGCAGAAGAGCTCATTTTGCCATCTAGAAAGACCCTGCGCTGCATGTTCAAAGAGGTTCCTGTGCTCTAAAAACAATGATGAAAGCCCTTAAGCAGTATTGGGGATTGTACGTGTTTTCAAACAGTTGCCCATCTCATTGGGAGAGATGGGATAAGTATCATTAAAATGGGTAACTCAAATCAGTCAAGGCACTTTTCTGGAAGACGTAGATTAAAACATGATTAAGAACTGCCATGGTTTGCCAATAGATACTATTTTGAATTACATTAATTTCTGCATTTAAAAATACATGACTGCTTTTAGTGCTTTAGGAGCACATTCAGCATCCTCAGAAAAGCAGGGATTTAGTGCAGTGATTCCATTATGCAGTATTCTTTTTTTTCTATTTCTTCTTTTTTTAAATGTTTCTTATTACTTCAATTTACATCTCCATCACAGCCCTCTCCCCCCACCCCTCCCAGCCCCACCCTCCTACCCTCTCACCCTTCCCCCAGAATGCATAATTCTTTTTTTTTTCAGTCCAACAAATGGTTCTTTCTTTTATAACAATAAATACAGTACAAAACAACTGAAATAAATAGGCCACAATTCTGAGAGTTATATGGCTTAGCATACATTCTCAATGTCCAGTCCATATGTATTTGGCCCCTGACTTTAACATTCTACTATCTAACTATCTCCATGAGTTTAAAGTTCTCTATCTAACTCAGCTTTCATACTAACTTGCATCACAATTTTAAAAACATCTTCTTAGATCCAGAACGCCCTCTTGATTCCTAAACAACTCAAAATTTAATTATGAGACTCTAGCTATCTATTCTTCAACCACCTCAGAGACCTAAGAGGGATAAATATATCTGATTATATAGGAAGTGCAGGACTCGCAGCTTCCAAAACTAAGAGATGACATACTCGTGGCTGCCTCGACAGTTCCCATTTTCTTTCCATACATTACAGCATCAATCTTCAGCTGTTTGGCCCCATTTCTCTGACAGACATTGATTGCAGAGCAGGAATTATGAAGGACTTACCTACCCTGTCTTGGCAGAGCTAGGCTGTCGACTTACCTGCTTCCAAGTTTTGTCATTTTTGGACAGCAGTCTTTCTACAGTTGAAGCAAGGTTTTTTTTTTTCCCCAAGAGATAGGCTTGCCACTAATTCAACCATCTCACACTGGAGATTCTTCAATGTTCAAGAAATACAAACTAACAGTCATGCAAGCGTGTCATTTTGTTAGTTACTATGACAGTCTATCACAGTTATTTTCTAAGCTCCTCAGAAATCAAGTTGTTAAGAGACAGCAACATTTGCTTATCTAAACATAAGAGACAGATAGGGCATCTTCAAAACCCCCAAGAGATCTGAAGAGTATGGCATTCAAAGATGTTTTCTTAAATTAAATTTTTTTTTGATATCGAGACATGCCAGCTCCTGACAGCATCCCCTATTCCACTCCAAGTAGAAGATGACCATTATGCAGTATTCTTTGGCCTGTAAAGTATTAGAATGTTGCTGATAGATGTCCCAGCAAGACCACTCGGTCTGCACCATTAGCAGATGGAGGCCTCAGACTGTAGGAAAAGAAGGTTCCTTGCCTCCAAAATGTCTGAGAAAATGCGAAAATGTAAAAATTTTTCAACTTCCCTCAAACGTCATTTAAATTTTCCTCTAATAGGAGAAGGTCTAATGATTCATTATTTCTTCAAAATTATTGTTTAATATACACGATGGGACTTGCCATTTTAACTGTTTTTGAAGCACACTCTTTAGTGTCAGGTACACTAATGGTGCTGTTCACAATTCTCTTTAATGTGGTTTTTAGCCAAACTGAAACCCTGTATCTTTCAAAACTTATCCTCCCTTCTACCACACCTTTAGCAAACAAACTTTTCAACCTTTTGCATCTACAGACTCAATGTAATTCCAATAAAATTTCAATATTACATTATATCATAATTGCAATAGAATTACAATACTGTAATATCATATTCCTCATATATTAAAAAAAAAAGTAATCTGGAATGTCATGCGGAAGCACACACAAAACAATTCAGGATAGATCCAGTCATCCTGAGCCAAGGAACATTGCTGGAGGGATCACAATACCTAACTTCAAATTATAGTACAGAACCATAGTGACAAATACAGGATAATCCTGGCCCAGAGTCAGACATACAGATCATTATCATGGAATGGAAGACCTGAAAGTAAGTCTACACAGTAATAGACAATAAGTTTTCAACAAAAGTGCCAAAAACATGCTTTGGAGGGAAGACTGCCTCCTGAACAAATGTATTGTGTGACAATATTTTGGAGTGGTAGGAACAAATGTCTACTCACTGTCAGTTGGGAGTCCATAGCATACTGAAGTAAAGATGCTACCAAAGACCCATTTGGCCAATCAATGTTTTTCATTTAGATTACTTACTGGAATGTGGGTGAGTGTACTTACAAGAGCAGAAAGGACTCACAGAGTCCTGCTTCACCAAAAGCCTGCCCTATCATAGGTGACAGTTCACAAAAGCTGTGAACTTGGAGAGCACTGAACAACTTTCTGGAAGCTTGACAGATTAGCAACTATCTTTTGTTTGTTTTATTTTATTTTATTTTAGTTGTTGTTTTTTCGAGACAGGATTTCTCTGTGTAATAGCCCTGATTGTCCTGGACTCATTTTGTAGACCAGGCTGGGCCCGAACTTACAGAGATCAGCATGCTTCTGCCTTCCTAGTGCTGGGATTAAAGGCGTGCGCTACCATGTCCAGCTGTGACTATATGCTTTTAGGCAGCTCAGTTGATCTGAGCCTCCTCTAGGCAGCTATATAGTCTGAAAGTGTCTCACCAGTCCTTACTGCTTATATAAGTTTGAAGTTTATGGAGGGCGTGTCCTAGTGCATCTCGTAATTTTCAGGAAGTTTCTGAAGCTTTTGAGTTGTTTACTTTCTGAGTCTGAAGAGTCTTCTATTTAGAAGTTTCTGAGTATTCATGAGATTCCTTGAAGGATGGAATTCTTTACCTCCTTTTAGAACATTGTGAGTGTTAATGAGAATCCCTCCAACCTGGAATGTTTTATATTGTAGGAAATTGTCACACAGAAGTATGATACATGGAAAACAAGATGACTTATTATACAAAAATCAAAGAATATCCATATATCTAACTTCATATGAAAAGCAACTGAAAATACTTGAAAAATTTGAATGTGAGATCTGAAACTACTAGAAGAAAATAAGCCCAATATACATTACTAAAACTGAATTGAACACAAGTATAGATTAATGTTATAAAAGTATTCCAAAAGTATATTAAATAACTAAATGGAAAATTATCTTCCTGTAGTAGTCTCTGGGGCATCTTGGTCCATAGTTAAAAGGTAACTAACAGAATAGGCTGAATTACTTCCTACTTGGGAAACAGACAGGAAGAAGGTCATCCATTCTATTCCAGGTTAGTTGTTATCCTATTTGTCAGGGTGAAGTGGCACCATAGATGCAATTAATATATAATCTCTATTTAAAGCTACAAACCTCACTCAATTTCTGACCTTTGGGATTTTGTTCTTTGAACATTTTTGCAAAAATCCTTTAAAGTGTCATTATACTAATGGGTGTTTGCTTTAATAAGTTAAAGTTTTAGGAACTGCAAAGTTCTTAAAAAGTTCTAACTACACTACATGAGTTTGTACTAATATTCTCTCTTGAAATGATTTTAGATAAAAATAATTTCATCCAAATCTTTTTAAGTAATAAAATAACAGTATAAAATAGACACAGTGTGGGGTGAGTACTCTCTTTTGTTATAGACTGGTAATTCATGGTATGCTTTTTAAAAATCTATGAAAACTAGATAAAAAATTGACTAGGAGACTGTCAGACTAAGGTGGTTTCCTGGTGGACTAAGTGTTTGCACAAGAATTCTCACATTTCCTCCTTTAAAATATTTATTATTGTTATTATCTTTGTGTGTGTGCGCAATTGCACTTGCACGTGCTTTCCGGTGTGTGTGTGTGTGTGTGTGTGTGTGTGTGTGTGTGTGTGTGTGTG
>CAJQZJ010010411.1:5552519-5616352 GCA_907164525.1 Lophiomys imhausi
TTTTTTTTTTTTTTTTTTGGTTTTTCGAGACAGGGTTTCTCTGTGTAGCCCTGGCTGTCCTGGACTCACTTTGTAGACCAGGCTGGCCTCGAACTCGCAAAGATCCGCCTGCCTCTGCCTCCCAAGTGCTGGGATTAAAGGCATGCGCCACCACCGCCCGGCTAACTCTTTGTTCTTATTAGGGCATTTCTGGCTGTTTGTCCAAAAACTACCCCAAGAGTTCTAGTGGTATAACACAATAAAATTTTTCTTCATGTAACACCCTAAAGTAGATTTTGCATTATTAAATTAACTGGAACAGACAGCTTCCTGAAGGGCATTTACCTATGTATACGATTGACAGACATTTTAAATTAAACCTCAAAGTAGTGGTTCTCAACCTTCCTAATGCTGCGACTCCTTAATGTGGTTCCTCATGCTATGGTGACCCCCAACCATAAAATCATTCTTGTTGCTACTTCATAACTGTAATTTTGCTACTGCTATGAATCATAATGTAAATTTCCGTGTTTTCTAATTGTCTTAGGTCATTGCAAGGTTCATTTGACCCATAAATGGATTGTAACTAGTAAGTTAAGAACCAATGCCTTAAAGGAAGAGAAAAGAGAACTTCTTTGATCTTTTCCAGTAAGCCTTCATATAGACAATAACCTTATGATCTTTTGAGACATTTACAAAGTCAAGTTTCTACCCAGGGCCAGAGATGTGATTCAAATCTCATTTTATTGACCCGTAGTCAGAGTTCTGAGTTTTAGTTTCTGATTGTACAAGCCGCTGATTATGAGAGGGGCTGTCCCCAGTGACTTTCGAGCTTGCCAATATCCAATTAGCTAACAAATACAGTTGCTCTAACTCGCCTTGGTTTTTAACTAGTTGAGCAGATGCCTGGATCTCTCTCAATGTCCCTTATTTTTGGTAATGGCATATTTCTGCATAAACTAAGACATTGATATTGTTCAGGACACATTTCCCCTCCATGTGTGAAACCTTTATCGAAAAGGCTATAGTTTATCTGATGTTTGAGTGACTAAATCATGAAAAATGAATTGCTTTAAGTTTAGGTGAGTGGACACAAAATTACCAGGTATCACGTCCGATTCTTTTTAAAAAAAGTTTATTTATTTATTATTTGTTTATTAATTTGTTTGTTTGTTTAAATTACATCCTGATGGCATCCCCCCTCTCCTCCCCACCCAGTCCCATTCTCCCACCCTCCTCCCTCTCTCCTTCCTGTCCTTCTCCTCAGATGAGGGGAACCCCCCATGAAGTAACCCACCTCAGTTCATCAAGTTCCATGAGGGCTAAGAGCTTACTCTTGCACTGGGGCCCAACAAGGCGGCCTAGCTAGGGTAAGGTGTTCCACTAAAAAATAGCAGAGTTCAAGTCAGAGACAGCCCTCCATCCAACTCCACTTTCTAAGATATCTGCATGAAGACCAAGCTGCCTATCAGCTATATACTTGTAGGGGGCCTAGGTCCAGTCTATATATGCTTTTTTTTTTCTTTTTGGTTAGTCTTTCAGTCTCTGTAATCCTCTATAGGGCCTAGGTGGTTGGCTCTGTTGGTTTCTTTATGCTCATTCAGTCTTTTTCCTGTTGATCTGCTTCCTAAATACATGCTAATGACTTGGGTTCATCTCTCTCCCATACCAGGAACATGGCTGCCTTTTTTCTTGGACACTAGCTTAACTACTCTTCCCCTTTTCCTCTGGATCCCTTGTTGTCCTCTTTAATCACCCCAGAAGTGAGCATTAAAATGCAGACGGAATCATGTTTTTCCCCAGCTGTCAACATTTCAGAGCTAACCCATTGCTCTTGGCAAGAAGACAAAACAATATCATGTATAAGGACATGCATAGTGTGGATCCTACACTGATTCATCCTATTCCCTAACATTTTCTACCCATGTGAGCCTAACGTCTTCTACTGTGTTCTTTGCTACCCTCTGCAGTAGGACCCCACCTTAAAAATCCATTGTACCTTTTGTCACCTGGTTTGTATTTTCACTCTCAGGCTGTCAGAGGGACTGTCAGTCTCTCAAGAAAGCTCTGCCTGATCTCTCTAATAAGGTCATCTTCACCCATTAAATAAATTAACATAGCTTGCCTTCCTCCCCTGTATAACTGATGACAATTAAATTTCTCTGTTTCCTGTGCGAATGTTGACTAAACATTTGTTTCTCCTACTAGATTTTGTTTTTTCAACAGGCGGCGACTATGGACTCTGTTTTCTTTAGTATTGGTCTCTTGGTGGCCATATCACAACACTTGCCAAATGATCAGTGTTAACATCCAGTTCTGAAGCGGATGAATTAGAAATGACAAATGAACAAAAGAACTCACCACTTTGGGATTGAATAACTTACATCTCTGCAAGCATGTGGAGACACTCATTTTAAAAGTGAACCATCCCTGCTTTGTAGCTACAGGGTTTTCTGAGTTGCATATTTTAGGTTGCTCGGTGGAACAATGCAAGTCTTGCAAAGGTCAAAGTATAAAGACAAGAAATGAATTTGTTCTGCTTGGAGATTCATATCGAATCTTTACATGACTGGAACATTCTCTGTTTTTTTTTTTTTTCTTCTCCTTGGGTTTCTTAGCAACATATGTTACCATTATATGTAGGTTATTATAGAGATAGTATCTTGCTGAAATATTGGTTTTTACCTATTTTGAAATAATATACTTGTAGTTTTCAATTTTTTCAAATATATGTGTGCATATGTATAATGCTTGCTGAAATTGTATAATATCATATTGTACAGTATTTAATTTTTATATAGCTATGATTCCAAAAATTCATTTTAGCAGCAACATATTTTGTTCTAATTTCCGGGGAAAAAGTTTTCTAAGTACCTGAATTCATATCTTTAACTTTTTAAAAATAAGGGTCAATTAAATTTTTAAATAAAAAACTTATTTTTCACAGCAGTTTTATGTTTGTAAAAAAATGTAATTACAGTGTTCTCCTATTCTACAGTCACACACATGGACAACATCATTGTCCCAAGGGAATGGTACATTTTCCCTTCTTGATGAACTTACATTGATCTGTCGCAGTCACTCCCAAGCTAGTTTATATTACAGTTCTCTCTCAAGGCCCGCCATAGAGTTTGGATAGATCATAAAGTATTACATGTATGTGCCACTAAGAAGACAGAGAGTATTTCCATCCAGTATTATCCTTTGCTTGTTTTCTCTTACTACCTTGGTCAGCTTCTAAAATCACTTTTCTTTTATAATAGCCATGATTTTTTTTTTCTACTTTGGAAAGTCTTATGTTGGAATCATATAGTAAGAAGCTTTGGTAAGTTGTCTCTTTTCACTTAGTAGAACATGTCATATGCTCTCGAGTGGGTGTATTCAGAAGTGGAATTCATATGCCCTGAACTTGGAGTAACAAGTGGTTGTAAGCTGCCCACATGGATGCTGGGAATTGAACTTGGATTTTCTGCAAGAGTAGCTCTTAGCCACTCAGTTATCTCTTCAGCCCCATATTTTTGTAAATGAGAATAAAGGTTCACTAAACATTTGTAATCAATGTTGCATTAATAAGTTTTTAATTTCCTTAGAAAGATACCAAGAGCACGAATGCTGGATTGTACGGTACAAATGTGCTTAGTTTGTTCAGGAATTGCCAAACTCTCTTCACAACTGTCCTTGTTTAGTATCCTACTCACAAGGAATGGGTTTCTTTATTATCCTGTTCCTTTAGCATTCGGTATTTAACTGTGCTCTGGATTGTGACAAATCTAGCAAGTGGGGACTAGTGCCTTAACTGTTATTTTAATTTACATTCCCTGATGACATGTTATGTAGAAAATAATTTCATATGTTTAATTTTAATTTGTGTGTAGTCCATGCTGACATGTGTACTAATGTATTTGGTTCATTAATAAAAATAAGTTTTTTGCTTTAGTTTTTATTTCCTTCTTTGATATTTTTTCTTTCATTGAAAATGATTATTTTTCTCATAAAATATATCCTGACTATGATGTCCTCTCCTACTTCTCCCAGTTTCTCGCCATCTCCCCTACTTTCCAGACCTACTCCCTCTCTTTCTCATTAGAAAACAAAGAAGTTTCAAAGGGGTGATAATAGAAACAAAATATAATAAAAATAAAACAAAACAGAAAATGAATATGCTGGAATTGAACAAAACAAAGAAAGAGAAGGAAAAGAGCCTAAGAAAAGGCCCAAGACACAGAGACCCACTTGTTCCCACATGCAGGAATCACATAAAAACACTAAACTGGAAGCCATAATATATACAAAAAGGACCTGGTGCAGACCCATATATATGCCTGCCTATGTTACTTCAGCCTCTGAGTTTGCAGGAGCTTTGATACTCATGAACAAGGCTTTGGTCTCCTGGTGTCCTCATCCCCACCACCCCTTATACTCTTTCTGCCTCCTCTTCTACCGGGTTTCCTGATACCTGAGTGGGGTGGGATTGGATGAAGACATCCAGCTTAGGACCAAGTGTTCTAAGGGCTCTCACTCGCTTCATAATTCCTGGTGTGTGCCCCTCTGTATTTGTTCCCATTTGCTTCAAGAGTGCTTGCCTATACAAAATTGTTTTTAACTGAGATACATATAGACTTTGAAAATATTTTCTTCTAGTCTGTGGTGTATATTACCATTCTCTCAAAATTTATTTAATAGGATAAGATTATTTTTACAATTTTATTTAAGGACAGCTTAATGATCATTTAACAATAAATATATTTCATTAAATATTTTATGTTGTATACAATATATAATATGTCCGAAGTTATCTAGATAACCTTCTCTGTTATCTTGTAGGAGCTTATATTTTGGGATTTGTATTTTACTTTGCTTTTTTTCTTTCATTATTTGATGACTATTCTAGGTATTTTGCCATTCCATAAAAACCTTTAGAAATTATCTGCTGATATTTTCAAAACAACTTGCTGGAATTATGATTAAGCTATCATTGGATATATAGACCAAGATGATAAGAAATGACATATTGAAAATAATTGCATTTACCTATCCACTAACATGGAATATCTCTCAATTTTTGTAGTATTTTGAGTGACTCATGCATCACTTATATAGTTTAGTCATGAACAAAAATCATATTAGATTTGTTTGGGAAAGCTATAAACTCAGATCCACTAAAACCCTTATTTTAAAGCTTTGAAGTGTTTAATGTTTTTAGAGTCTTAATTTTAAATCTTCCTTGTTCATTGTATGTAAGGAAGTGATTATTTCTAGTAACCTTGGTGATGAACCCAGGTGTTGTGAATACAATGTAGTCCTTTAGCATTAAATAACAGTACCAATGCTGGCCTTTGTACATTGTTTTTATATCCAGCAACTATGGTGTTACACCTTCTTCATTTTAGATATTTCTTTGTTGATCCTTTCAGAATGTTTTTCACAGAATACTGTGTTATCCAAATAGAGACTCTTTTATTTCTTCCTTCCTGAATACTCAAATGAAATACAAAGAATGACATAGATTTGAATGAATTCACATCAATACTAATGGATAATTGAATAGATAAATAAATAGGGAGACATCAGAATTATTCCTTAGAGAAAAACCATATGCATAAGACTCATACAGTTTCAAATCCCAGCATGGATGGGGTAGGGGATCACAGAATCCCTCCATGACATGAAGATTTACTGGAAATTAATGGCTGCTGGGAGAGGAATATGTGGTTTCTTCAGGACTGGGAGCCTTGAGAAGGTACTCATGTTCTGGTAGACATCTCATAATCGTGCACATAAAGGCAAGACTAAACGAACTTGCTGGATATATAACAAGAGAGAGTAAAAGAGCATATGAAGTTGGAGGGGAGAAAGATGCAGGTGATAGAGGATAAATATATATTTAATAAAATAATTCAAAAATTATCACATAATTATTTTGATAGATAAATGATGTGTAGGTAGATAGATGGATGATATATAGGTAGATGAATGAAATATAGATGATAGATAAGTAGCTAACAAATCAATAGATAGATAGATAGATAGATAGATAGATAGATAGATAGATAGAATGATAGATAGACAGAGACTGACTCACTCCTTGGTGTGGAAAATGAATCTAAGTTCCATATCATTGAGTGGTTCACTTCAAAGCATGACAAGGAGAAAAGAGTGAAATTTGGGAGAAGTGATAACCATAAAAGTCATGTTGATATCCTGTAATTTGTATATAATGTGAGAAGGATACTGTACCACTGTGACATCTGTCCCTCAGCCTACAACTTTGTGCTAATAAAAACAAACATATCAGACAGATCCAAGGGTCAGGACTACAGAAAACTCAATCAATAGACTTCAAATATGCCAACATCTTGAAAAATTAGATCAGATGGGAACAGTCACAATTCGCAATGAGATGAAGAAGGTCTGATGTGAGATTTGTGTATGGAATCCCATTTGCAACCCTAGATTAGAGAAAAGGGAAGGGTGCTATGTATGCTGGGAACAGAGCTTAATACGTAATTCACTTAGTAGTGTTGTATTGGTGTTATTTTCATATTTTGACAAATGCACCATGATTATGTAACATCAACCCCAAATAGTTAATTGGTAGCTTTTACTAAGAACAAAGTCCTTATTGTTCTCTGATATGGTTCCTTCTAAAGCATCGTAATTTAATTGGCTCAGTGGATAGAAATGCACAGACACACACACACACACACACACACACACACACACACACACATCACCACTACATTATAACAGAAAATGTAAAAATAATTGTTGAGACAGAAGAGTCACTTTTCTTTATAAATATGGCTCCTGATTGATCCCCATACTGCAGTAAATGGCCTTATATGTACATGCACTAACTGCACTCAGTGAGCTAAAATAAATAAATACATATACACAGAGATAGACAGATATTAAAGAAGGACATGTGGTTGGGAGGGATATATGATGAGGGATGGGGTCTGGGAAGGTTTGTGTAGGGAATGAAGCATGGATATGATCTATATGCACTGCAAACATGTTAGTTGCTGTCAATATATTGGATATGATCTATATGCACTGCAAACATGTTAGTTGCTGTCAATATATTGGATATGTATATGGCATTTTCAAAGAATAAATTCTTTTTAAAATCTCCATTTCACTCTTAAATGTAGTTTTGAACTGCTTAGAGGGAATCTGAGATGGTTTTGTTTGTTGGCTCATTGTAAAACTATCTCTTGTGAAAAATGATGGGAGAGTTGTTGCCTTTCAGGATTTTTCAAAATGTTTTTGTGCATATGAGACCAAAAACTAGGAGGTTAATAGATAAACTTTTATTTGTTCCCGAAGAAAAAAATGAAAGGGATTTTTTTGGAACTATTTTCCCACTAAGATCCTGACAAAAAAAAAACCAAAACAAATTATTATTATAACAAACAAGTTATAATCTTATTCATCCTGTTTCTCACAGAATGAATGATATAGTCATTATATGATCTGATGAAAGGTCTACTTTCTGAAAGTTTTTGAATTTATATTTGAAAGAAAAAAACAAATACCAAATAACAAATGTCTTGATGCTATGGGTCATAATAGGAAAATCTACACTAATCAGGTTTCCAGAAAAAATGTAGAATACTTAATGTAAAACTCTTAGGAATAAAATGACAACAGCTGTCTTTTTTATGAATGCAATAACAATTTTAAATGTTCTCCCTGTCATGGAGACAAAAAATGTAATAAAGTAAATATGTTGAAATAAACAATGAAGAATAAGCCACTTCCTGAAGTTAGGAAGTGGCTTCTTAGTTATGTGGTATATTAACTAAATGGTTTTTAATGAACTTATAGATCTGTATTTTTCTCCCTTATTATTTCATAAATTCTGAGATAGGACTTATGTAATGTCAGATTTATTGTCCTTCTGTTGTTGATAAAGAGTACAATAAACCAATCTTTGATATAAAAGTTATAATCTTATTCATCCTGTTTCTCATGGAATGAATGATATAGTCGTTATATGATTATAAAAAAGGTCTACTTTCTGAAAGTTTTCAAATTTATATTTGGAAAAAAATGATGCTGTAAAATGCTATTTGATGAGAAATAGCTAATATATTTATTTAATTTCCCGTACAGAGTCAAATAAATGTGCCTCAGGCAAAACAGTCTGTCAAGTGACATTCAGAAAGCAAACACAGTGCACAGAGGGACCATTACTTTAAAGTGGTGGTTTTTCATTGTAGTCCTACTCAAGGATTGAGAAATCTGGGAATTTCTCATAGAGGAGTAATTTCCTTTAGAATATACATTTGAAATCAAGTATCTTTTGACATGAGTACAAGGTTTCATATAGCCTTGGGAAGGACAAGTTCCCACCGGGACAGCAGCCAACTCACCCCACCAAAGGAACCAACTATGTACATCATGCCTCAGCCTTTCAGGAGGACAGTGGACTGACACCATGCTTGCATCTTCAATTTGGGAAAGGAAATGATTCTTTGTAGTCATTATTATAGGTAAAGATCCGAGTGTCAAAAAGAGAAAGAAAAATAAAGACAGTATTCTGAAAGAATTACTGCAATGTGTAAAATTTGAAATGAATGTATTTAAAAATGATAAAATGTTATTGGATTTGTTTATATTCTTAAACTATATCTTATGTATAAAAGTTTCCTTAACTTGATTCTGGATCATCTTATGTGGATTACACCAAGCAACAAAAAGGGAGGTCATATCAATTTGTTTTCATGTTTTTGGAATGGCCTTATTGGGCTAGGAGGGTGACTGAGTCAGTAGAGTGCTTGCTGTGCAAGTATGAAGAGTGCAGATTTCTAACACATAGACTTGTGAAAAGCTGGGAGCGGTAGCATGCATCTGTAGAGTTAGCAGTAGAGAAACAGACGGGGGGTACTGAGAGATAGCTGAGTAGCTAGCCTTGACAGTCATTGAGGCACAGATCTAGAGAAACCCTGTCTCACTAGACAAGGTGGAGAGTGATTGAGGAAAACACATGGAGTCAACCTATGGCTAGCAAAGGACATAAGACTTGTCCAGAAGCATGCCCACGTGCACACTAGTATGCTCAATACCTATAAAGTACACACCTACCCCCCACACACCCACGCATGTTCTTAGTGATGTCTTATTTTTACTGAATAGCGAAAACTTTTCATTATGTTAAAGGTGTATATGTGTATTTTCTTTAAGCTGTTAACCACCCTTTGCCATGCAACTTTTTTTTTTCATTAACACCACCTATACAGAGATTAACTGAGTAGTATATTGTTCATCATTTAACTTTTCACAACTAAATGGTTAAAGATATTTCTCATCTCCTTATTCTGATTCACAAAGTATTTATTAGCAGAAACAATGTGGGAAATATTACAAGTAAAAATATCAGTATGTTCAAAATGTCCCTGTTTAAAATCAGGCCCTTCTATAAGATGTAACTGTAACAGAAAAATAGTTAATATTCTGAGAACTCCTAAACATAAACCTGAGACATTAGCCAAAGCTTTGTCTAGCCATGGATATGATTTAAGATAGACTGCTTCATAATCGTTTTTGTTTTCAATTGTGTGGTTGGCATTTTTAATAAAGTATTTTGGATGAAATAGCATCATGTATTTTTTTGAATCCTTTCATTATTTATTCTTAGATTTCTTCAGTCTTCCAAGTTTTAGAAAAATAACAATGGTCAATGATAAGCAAGTAGCCAAAGCATTTATAATAATTGTTTAAATACCAAGTTTTTGAGCATCTCTACTTTCTTTTGCTCTTCCTGTAGCCAGTATTTTATTTATTTATTTAATTTTGGTTGATTTTTATTTTATTCTTTTCTCATTACTCCCTCACACACAGTTTCCCCCCTGTCCATTCCTCCCAGTTCCGCCTCACACTTTCCCTCTCCCCAAATCCCCTCATCTTTGAGTTCCCTTCAGAGAAGGGCCAGCATCCCAGGGATATCAACTGAATATGGCATAACAAGTTACCATAAGACCACACACAAACCCCCACATCAGGGCTGGATGAGGCAACCCAGTAGGAGTTGCCTACTGGAAAATGGTCCCAAGAGCAGGCAATAGAATCAGAGACATCCCCCATTCTCTCTATTAGGACTCCCACAAGAACACCAAGCTACATAGCCATAACATATATGCAGAGGACCTAGCTCAAACCCATACAGGATCCATGTGGCTTCAGTCTTTATGAGTCATGCATAGTTGACTCTGTAAGTCATGTTCATAGTGCCTTTGACCTCTCTGGCTCCTATAATTCTTCCTCTCTTTTCCATGAGTTTCCCTCATGTAATGGTTAGCTGTGGCTCTCTGCATCTGCTCAGATCAGTTGCTGGAGGAAGCCTCTCTCTCAGATGATGACTGGGGTAGACACCATTCTATGAGTATAATGGAATATCATTAGGAATCATTTAATTGACTTTTTGCCAGTCTTGTTTAGTTCTGTCTTAGATCTCTGGATCCAGTCTGGAGCAAGGAGGTAGGGAGGTAGCAGTTACATTTTTCATTTGGCACATGAGGAAAAACTCTTGGAACTTTACTATACTCTTTGAAATCAATTGGTGAGCAAGATTATTCCAAAACAAATTTTAATTAATTTTTCCTGGATGTGGTCTAATATACACTAGCAGAATAACAAATTTACATTATATCAGTGTTGGTACAGTGAGCTGTCAGATTCCTATATAAGTGTGTGTTTATTTAAGGCATAATTAATATGGTCAGATAAAGCTCAAGGTAGACCTTGTTCAGAACTATATTTCATGCAGGCTCTTTACAACTTAGCAGAGATCTTGCCTTTAGACTTGCAGGGAAAAAATTCAGTGTGTTGGTAATGCACAACTAGTAACTTGCTTTTATGACATCCATCCATCGATAGGAGGGCTTTGTACAAACTGAGGAGGTTTTGTAATTATGATACTCTAGGCAGGGATCCTCATCTTCTGAAGGCAGCAATGTTATAATACTTCACCTCACGATATGATGAGACATTCCAAACAACCAGGATGTTGAATATTGTTAGAACATGTTAGTCATTTTTGCTAGGCAAGAGAAAGTAGGGATGCTCCTAGTACCAGCAACCCTTTCTCGTTGTTAAGACCTTGGCTTTTGTTTTCCTGGAGCAGTTGTTATATAACCTTGTCTGTCAAGCATTTTTGAAAGTAGCTACAACATGAGGTAATGAATGACAGATTCGTGATGAGGTCATAAAGCAGCGCTGAGAGCTCCAGTGTGGGGCTTCTAAACTGTCAGGTGCTGTTAGGAAGTAATGGGGAAAATTCCATAGTAGGTGAAGTATGTGTCTTAGTTAGTCCACCATTTTTTCTTTTTTGTAGAATCCATCTACAAATAAAAGTAGCTCTTCAGCTTGGTTCATTTTCCTTAGCAACAAGAGATCAAAACACACAAAGACAAGTAGCTTTATTCATTTTTTTCAGAGAAATTATACACAGGGATGACTGTTGTATATTTCAGTGTGCATGGGCTACTAGGACATGATTGTGACAGACTAGATAGAACAAAGGATGTATATTTATTTCTCACAATGGTGGAGGGTAAAAAATTAAGGGAAAGTCTGATGTAGTGTTTGATGAGGGCTCTTGTTTAATCTGAAAATATGGCTACTTTCTCCATATGTCTTTACATGGACACACAGATTGATCCTTGGTGTCTTATTCCCTGCTTGCAATGAAAGTAGCTCCATCAGATTAAGGCTAACATCTTTATGACTGAATGCAACCTTCATCAGCATTCTTCATAAGCCCTATCTCCAACTGTAATTATCCTGGGTGTTAAGACTTCAGCATATGTATTTGGGAGCACAACTGTTCAGTATAAATGAGATATGAATAATAGGATTAATATATTCTTTTGAATATCTCAGAAGCCTCAGCCTCTGGAAATCCTTGGCCATGATGACATCTGATTCTCTCTGTAGACATTGTCTTATGAAGGTAATTCTTTTTTAGATTATCTCTGCCCATGCTACCAGACTGTTCTCCCTAGATTAGTTCTGTCCTTGTTTTGGGATAATTCTTGTTCTGAAACCAGGACCATGTATGTATAAGCCTTTATACCAGTAGTTTAGTTACCTTTAAATTTCTGTGTATGGAAAGTTGATTTTTAATCAATTTCTACTTTTCACCTTCCTTATCTGTCCAGCATTTTATTACAGACTTAGGAGCTAGAGGTCTTCCGTTCTTTATCTTGCAATCACACTATCTTTTATTCTTGTATTTTTTAAATATGGGAGTTGTTCTCCTATTGGTCAGTTGCTGTGCTAGGAGAAGTTGAATGAAACGCTCAAAGTTTGATCTTTGAGCTTTCTCTTATGATATGACAGGCACCTACTTAGCAAAATGACTTCTCTAGTTAGTCTTCTATGTGGATTATGAACCAGGCAGTCATCTGTAGTAGTATAAAAAGCATAGTCTTCAAATAAAATCCCTTAGACTGAAAATGTAATAACTTTAAGACATTTTTATAAGCAGACATGTAGTCTTCAGCAACAGTAATTTCTGAGTGGCAAGAGTGGCATATCAGGTGCTTGCTTTATGCGATGTGTTTCTTTTTCATACTATAATCATATTTGTAATTGAAAAAAATCTGTTTCTCTTGACTTATTTCTCGGTATTTCATACTTCTGATTGTTGTATACATCAGTATCAGTAAAGGTAACAGTTTCCAAGTTGAAAGACTAAAGCTCTATGAAATTTGTGTCTGTTATTAATCTTATATATTTCCTTAGACTTCCTAGCTTCAGATTCTTCAAGCACACTACATTTGTTTTCTGTGGAAATGTTCTCAGACCTGATTAATACTCATCACTGTATTTGAATTCTCCCGACTTTAACTTTATAACTGTTTTGAAAGCTTCCTTTTCACATTTGTGTTTTATATATGTTCTTTTTTTCTAATTGTGTAAGAACCATCTCTTTATCCTATTAAGGTGTTCTGCTCAGAGCAGTACTCATTGTCTATATGCTGAGTTGATATCAAAGCCCCCCTCCTCGGGAATTTTTTGTGTATATTTAAACAAAGGTTTTCGTTCATTACAAGTACTTTGGATCTCTCAAGTTATTAATAGGTTGAACAATTTGAAAAGTTTCAGACAAGTGGTAGATTTGAATTATCTGAATTGTTAAGTCTTGAGGTTAAAGAGGATGATGCAAACAGGAGAAAACATTTGCAAGCAGCAGAACACCCTGAGCTGTTCAAGGAATGTTAATCTACATAAAGAGCAAGAAGACTGGAGAATTCAAGGAAAGAGAGGGAGTAGCCATACAAGGATGAGGACACTAGGGGACATTACTAGGGAAAGAATAATGTCACTATAGCATGAAATCTTTAGCCACTCTATTTCAGAGTGAGCTACTAAAGTCCAGAGAAGGGAATAGATTTTAGCTGTCATTTCTAGATAGATGGCTCCATGTGAAGAAAAGGGCAGTTCACTTGTATTTAGTTTATTTATCATTGGTTAGGGATGTCTTCCTCCTCCTGCTACCCTGAAGAGGTGTGCTTGTTCCTCTTTGTTTGAAAGATAAGTAATGCTTGCTCCAATTCTCTACAGAACACGAAGCCAAATAACCAATATTTATCATTTTTCTGTTATCTATCTATCTATCTATCTATCTATCTATCTATCTATCTATCTATATCTATCTATCATCTGTCTATCCATCTGTCATCCATCCATCCATCTATCTATCTATTCATCTAATCCACCCACTTACCTATCTATCTATCATCTATCTATCTATCTATCTATCTATCTATCTATCTATCATCTCTCTATCTATATATCATCTATATAAATAGATAAACAATCATAAATCATTGTGGCTTTTTAAAAAATCTGAATGCATGAACTTTGGTTGAAGTTTTTTTTCTAAATTTTAGATATTTGCTGCATAGACTCTGATCCTTTATGAATTATCTTTTGCATGTTAGAGATGATATTATCTCAAGTGTTATGAGTTAAGCAGCATGTTAATAGGAATAAGAATGATTTTATATCAACATTGCATCAAGAAAAATTAGGTAATTAGTTTGATGCAGGTTGTAAAACAAAATGTTTTAAAGGAAGATATAGCAAGCTGTATTTACAGATAGACTCCTTGTCATTTCAGAAATCTTCATACAACTTATTAGTGAGGTCACTGATGAATAAAAGTTCTAGAACTACCTTCTAGACCCATTTAGAACACATGAACACAATACGTATACAATTGTCTTATTATTCAATGAAGTTAACAGAAAGATTTATTTTAAGCTATTAATACAAGTAGCATTTTTATTGAGAAATGGTTATTCCTGAAATTACATCACTGCCATGGTTCTATTTATTATTACTGTATGACTATTTCTGTCCAATCATTGTTATAAAATTAGACTTAATAGGTCTTTAATAAGGAGTGGGGAGGAGAAAATTTGGACGTGTAGGGATGTGAGAATTTTGGAGGAGTTGATAGAGCAGAATGAATATGATTAAAATTCATTGATTGTATGAAAGTCTCAGATTATTAATAGGTGTATTAGTTTAAGCAATAACTAATTAAATAAAATATAGGAGAAAATGAACTCATAGGAGTTATGTTTTAATTTTTTGCATGGCTTAACAATTTTAATACTTGGTCACTTGGCTCCATCACTTCTGGGCCTGGTATAATAGAACGTGGTTTGGGGATAAAGTACAGGGTGGAGTCATGCAGTTCACCTTATGGATAGTTAGAAACAGAGAACAAATCCTAAAAGACGGGTGCCATAGACAAGATATTGTCTTGGGGGTTCCAGTGTCTTCAATGAGATCCTACATTCTAAGATTTCATCATATCTGAATATCTCAGCAAGTTATGAACTTGTCAGTAGGTTAATCAAATGATACATAATGTCATAGCCTGTACAATCTAATTGCTTCCTAAAATTCCTGTGCATTGACACTGCTGGATTGAGGACCAGCCTTCAAGACATGACCTTTCAGGGATCCTTCAAATCCAACAGACTTTGAATATATCATAGATTTCGAATAATATATTTCTTTCTGTCTAAAGTTACCAAAATACATGCCAACTTTCACATTTAATGATTAAATTTGCAAGAGTAATTAATCAGCTAACAAGACAACAATAAACTAAAACTCTGAATTTTAATGTATTTTAGACACAGACTTACCAGTCTTGGTTTTCTATATTCAATAATTATATAAAGGGCTCTAAAATACCATTGCCTTGGTGATTGGAATGGAATCTAGCATAAGATTCTTATTTCATTCAAGCTCCTCTTGTGAACTACTGTGCATTTACAGGGAGAATTGCTAGTTTCAATGTCAAGTCCTTCAAAACTAAGGACCTTTAAGTGGTCAGACAGTAACATTTTGTCTCCTGGAGGAATCAACACCATCTGGAGCTGAGAAATAGCAAATATTCTTTATTAGAAAGCCATCCCAATATTGAGCATCACTAGATGAAGGTGAAAATACTGCCCTGGGGAATGTGGTATGTGGTTATATATATATATATATATATATATATATGTATATATATATGTATATATACATATATATATATACGTATATATACATATATATATGCATCAGGGCTCAAAAACTATTGCTGTCATTTTGTGGTTAAAAATGAGAAATGGCATATAAATCTGTACTGAGTATATATCTCAGACTGATAATGAACCACACCCAGAAGTGGGATGGTAACTATGAAAGGATGTATAATGCTAAAATAAATATTGTTATACAGGTTGAGTTCATTGAAAGCAGCAGTTCTCAACATGTGGTTTACAATTCTTTTGGCTAGCTTTTATCTCCAAAATATTTGCATTACCACTCATAACAGTAACAAAATTATAGTTATGAAGTAACAATGCAAATAGTTTTATTGTTAAGGGAGTCACCACATTATGAGGTACTGTATTAAAGGGTCACAGCAAAAGGAAGGTTGAGAACCACTGATATAAAGTTTGGAATAATGAGATGGAACCTAGAGATGTGAGCTCCCTTTCATAGTATACCTGCATTTTATGACTCAATAAATATTGACAGGTGTTGGTTCTTATTTGACAGGTTTCATAATTGGGGAGCAAGGACTAAACAGTACAGTGTGTATTTCAGGTTTACTGATATCCCCTTTCTCTGTTTATAAGGAAAGGGATTTATTTGTGCATGTGTTTGTGTATGCCTGGTGCAGTTGTGGAGGTCAGAGGACAACTTGTGGGTGTCACTTCTCTTTTCACCATTTGGCTTCTGCGGATTGAACTCATATCATGTTAAGCAGCAGGAAGTACCTTTACCCACTGAGTCATCTTGCCAACCACAAGTTAAGTTTTTAAGGTTGTATCTCTACTTGGAACTTTTCCATATTTTTCTACTTTCTATAAAGTATGATGTTAATCCATTGTTAATTTTTTTGTTTTTTACATTCAGTTTATTTCAAGGTTTTAGGAAGCCAGCAATAACAAGTTTCTATTTTCTTCTCCTACTGTGTAATTTTTAAGAACAATATCTGATTTATTGTATTACTTTTAACCAATTTAGTTTCTTCGGAAAAGGTATGAAAGAGCTGACTGTCTCTAGAACCTGACTCTCCACCAGAACTCATATGAAAGTGATGGGTTAGGATGTCCTATGAAGAATAAAGAAATCAAGCAAGAAGTGGATCTAACATGACTCAGTCTTGCAGTGTAACTGTGAATAGTCAGACCTAACCCTGGAATTATACCAGAAAGGTAGCTGGGACACTTGAATGGATTTATACATTCCTACTCTCATAACCACTGAGTGAAGGCTGGGTGGGAAAGTGATGTAAGTTCCCAGGGACCATGTGCCAGCAGTTCTGTCAGTCTGTTGACAACCTCAGAATAAGGAATTGCTGAAGCCAATGTTGGGAATGAGTGCACCTAGATCTGACATCCAGGAAGCTAGAAGACAGGTCCAAGGGAAGAAATGCAATATTCTTTTAGTTTCTTTGTTAAATTACTTCTTGTGTTGGAGGCTTCTTGAAAGCAAGTATGTGTTTCATTTTATATTCCTAAATTTTTATAACACTTTATTCACTATCATAAAAATGGTGCCTTCATATATATTCCTACAGTGATTGGATAGAGTCAGCATTTTGTTTTATTTTTTTACATTCTACATTTTCTTTTTGTTAAAATCGATTCCATGTGTGTGCTGGTATGGACATCAAGCTGCAGGGCACGCACATAGGCGATGCTCTCTGTGGCTGCAGTCCCAGCCCTTTCCTGGAAGTCACACTGAGCTTCCTCAAAGGCTCAGACTGCAGCAGTTAGGGAGCAGGAATTGATACACGGACTCTGACTTGAGATAACACGGAAAGGAATAACTCTCATTACTCATATTGAAGAGGACCAACAAAATAGTTGCAGATAATAGCTCTTGGCGGTTCCCAACATGATACACTTTATTTTCCAAGCATAGGATCAGTGCTGTGGTTTAAAAGTTAATGGCCTAAAAGAGAGAGAGAGGTATTTTAAATGAATACAGTGAATAACCAAGGGACACTATATTCATGTTCATGGTAGAAAGAACCTTTTAGTGCTTGTCTTCCCTAACTCTTCGTTGGAGGTAATAATCTTGCATTTAATAGAACTCTCATTTCCAAGAGTTCACTGCTAACATGTTTATATTCTAAAATATTCTTTAATTTTTAAATTCACAAAATTAAAACATGTATATTAGAAATTATATCATGATGTATATATATATATATTTCTTTTAGCAATTTATTTTAAATTGATTTATGAAATACATACATATATCTCTTGTTTACAACATGTTATATTGAAACATATATACCTTGGGAAATACTTAAGTTGAGCTGGTTAACATATTCATTACTTCACATATTTATCTCTTTCATATGAGAATTTAAGCTTTCTTTGAGCAACTTCAAAGATCCACAGTGCACTGTTATCAACTATAATAACCTGCTTTAGAACATATGTGTTGAGGTCATTCAAATCAAAAACTTTAAAATTTTGACCAACAACCTTACAGAGCCCCAACCCACAGAAATAGAGTAGAAGACCTCTTGTATGGATTCCCCTTCTAAGATTATATGATCAAATCACAAAGTATTTGTGAATGTTGAAAAAGTTAACTTTAAGTTTGCCAATGTAAAAAAAATCCAAGTCCTACATAATGGGTGTATGTGTGTTGATTTGTTTAATTTAGACATTAAGTATGTGTGCACCTGTCATAGCATTGTGCTGCCTCTCTAATGACTGGTGTTAGGACAACATGATACGCACATTTAGAAGCTGAAATTTAAATCTTTTATCATACCATAACGGAAATGAAATCAAAATGGGCTGAGAATGCAAATGTATGATTTGAGATTGTACAGTTATTAGAAGAAAGCATAGAGGAAAAACTCCATGGCACTTAGATCTGTAGTGACTTTGATATAACCCCAAAGCTCAGACAACAAGAAAGAAAATAGGCCAGTTAGGTTACATCAAACAACAGCAAAAACAAAACCCTCAAAACTTCTATATAGGAAATGAAGGAATATGCAGAGTGAAGAAGCAGACTTGAGTTGGGGAAAATATTTCTCTAGCATGCATTTTATCGTGCATTAATAGCTAAATACAGAAGAAATTCTGTAACCGGTAAAGAACACATGTACATGCACACACACACGATTCAAAAATGAGTAAGGGATTTGAATAGGTATTTCTTAAAGTAAAGCATGCAAGTAGTGAACAACTGTATGAAACATGATCAATATTCCATCATAAACATGTAAAAACCATTTGAAAATGAGAGATCAGCTCTTCTCCATTAGAATCATTCTTATCAAAAAGATAAAGATAATGAATGTTAGAAAGAACATAGGAAAAAAGTATATTTATTGCACTGCTACTCAAAATGTAAATTTATAAAACCATTATGAAAAACATTTGGCTATTCCTCGAGCACTATATATAGAGACACCATATGAACCAGCAATCCCACTACTGGGAATATGTCCAAAGGAAATAAAATCACTTAGACTCTGTACTTTCACGATCACTGCAGCATAATTAGTACAGTGTCAAGATATGGACTCAAACTACATGTTCATCCGAACCAGTCAATTAACAATGCCGTTAATATATACAGACTAGAATACTATTTAGCTTTGCAGCAGCATGAACTAGAAAATACATATGTGACATGAAATAGACCAGGCTCAGAAGGACAGACATTATACACTTTTATTTATTTATTTATTTGTTGTTTTTAAGAAGTTTTTTTTTGTGTTTATTTTGTTAATTTCACTATTTGCACCCTGTTCCCACTCATCTTCCACCTCCCCCTCAGACCTGCCCTCCACCCTTGCAAGCTCTCCCAACAGGAAAAAAAAAATGTCATTGTGGAAGCGGTAGTGTGTCACAGTGTGTCCCATAATATTCCCTTTTGTCTATGCTTAGTTCCTTGAAAATGTTCATTACAATTACTCCTGGGTCTGGTATGAGGCCTCTGGCATCTGCTACTTTGTCAGTATTGTGATTACTCTCAGATATACTGTTGTTGTCCTGCGTCATGGAGATCCTCTAGTTTTGGGTCTGTAGAATGGACCTCTTCACGTATTCCAGCAGTTCATCCATGAGGCATATGTTGGTGTGGGCCAACTCAAAGCCCTGGTTCTAGGCCTGCAACCCCCACATCCAGGGCCTAATTCAAATCCTCTAGTCCCTTTCAAGACTCTATTGTCCCTATTCAGGATCACAACAATTTCTTGAATGGATGTGGTGTGAGAGCAGAGGTTACATTCTGTGCAATTTTCTGGAATCAAGTGAAAAATACACCATATATTTCCTGTTATGTAGCAGTAATTAAACTTTTAAATGAGCCATATTATCTCTTAGATTTACAGTCATATCTTTCAGCACTCTAAAGCCTGATATTGTTATCATTTTACTGATCCATCCTAAATAAGCACCATGATTAATTCATAACCCACGTTCTTTACAATGTACACCACAGTGTAATAAGCCATGGGCTTTACTGTGAAGGGCAAACATTTTCTTTTGATCAGTTTCCTTCAACTGGCTGGTTTTTCTTTGGGGAAAAAATGACTTCTATGACAGTGGGAGTTCAGTAATTAGCCCTGTGAAGAAATATCTTTCTTCATTTTTAGCTCCCTAAATATAAATGCGTAAGCATCAAAGTTCAATACAATTCAGTGCTGGTTTTATGCATAATTCACAAGTCTATGATGGAAAGACTCAGTGGTATTTTCTGCCTTTGAGTGATGTACATAATAAAATAATCTGAGTAAGAATTGTTCAATATTTCTCAAGTAAAGTGGTCACAAAGAAGAAAAAAAACCTATGGAAAACTTAACATTAATAAAAAGGAGAGCAGAGAATTAGTAGCTGACACACCACTCATTCTTTTTCCAAACATTTATTATGCTGTAATGAAATCTTCCCTAGTGCATTATCAAGTAACTAGAAACAAAAGCACCCTGCTTGTAACACTACCCTTTTCATTGCATTTTCACAAATATAAGCGGGGAATAAAAAGGAACACAGAGATACTGGGGCACTTGGAAAGAGGAGAAAAGAATATATTCAACAAAGAAAAATCAGACTCATAAAATAATTAATCCATGAGATTTCTGCTGCCTATCTGCAGTTTATGTATGGCTAGACTCTACAGGAGAAAATTTCTCTCTCCTGCTTTTTTTTTTCTTAGAGTAAGGTTAAGAGGTTTAAAGTTGAATCAGGAGGGAACTTTAATTTCAAAGATGTATGGGGATCAATGCTTTGAAAACAATATTTGAAATATACTTTTCCACGCCATTTTATACTATACACAATCCATCACTTATAAAATACCGGGACTGACAGCCCTTCCCACAGCACAGGACATAATGCCGAACAATCAAAAGGTATTTTAATTTTTAAAATGCTCTCATCTGCTTTCTTTTCATCTTTGGTAGCTTGTACAGTTTTAGAACATACATTGCATGCCAAATTGTCTGACTTTATTTTCTCTGTAGAGGAAAAAGTCATCACAGCAATGCTTAGCTTTTCATTAGAAATGGAGATTTTTTTCCACAGAAATGTTTTTATGGATATAAAAATATTAACAGTTGTATTACTAGTTAATAAAAATGGATGCAGGAAGTACTGGGTATTGCCAGGTACTGGCAATTTAAGCAACCTTGTAAAGCCATTGGTAGCCATACATTACATGTTAGGGAGACGAGGTTGGGCTTTATAAGCTTAACTGAAAACTGCTGAAAGATTGAATTCCTAGACAACGCTGTATGTGGTGTATGGATTTCTTAAGGTTTCCTAGGGTACAACAGCAAGGTTATTATTTAGATTCTTCTAGATCTTTACTGGACTCTAGAAGAACTCTAGTGACTATTCTTGCATTAATATTGGTCTGAATCTATTCTCTGTTCTATCTTAATGACAGCATTCAGACCTCAAGTTTGCCCAGAATGTTCTTATGCTCTTGAGGTCTTCTTGTATCTTTGGAATATATGTTCCAAACTGCAGTTGCCTGAAATTTCAGGTAGCCTTGAACACTGTGTCCATGATCTTTTTTCCTGTATACAGAAGTGTGTGATGAAATTTAATATATTCATTAGAAATACTAAGAGATCAATAACAGAAATCTTTTAACAATGGTTGCGAATGAACACTGTGTGAATATGTTATTTCTTTCAATATGCTGTAGTAGACCGTTCCTCCTCCTGCTTCAGAATCCCTGCTAGCTTAAAACAGCTGTGGGAGCATTCCCATATAGTCTATTATCAAAGTAAGCTAGGTTGTTGAGTTTGAGAAGCCATAAAATATTACACGAAGAACTAGAATCTGTGCATTCATTTCTATAAGAAAATGTAGTATATTGTGACAATTTTTTTTAAGTCCAAGAATCTCATTTTTCAAGTCATAGCATGGGTTTTCAATTTTCTGCTCTTTTGAATTTCCCTAATGGAGTAGCACATCTAATCCTTACAAATTAAAATACTGTGAATAAATATTATTCTATCATAATACATATGGCTAAGGGAAACATTGTGAAATATTCTTGGATGTTTTAAGTCTGACATTTAGAGACAGGGTGGTGCATACAAAATGCTGCCAAGGTGACATCACGTTTCCTGGTGATTCTGGAAACTAATTTAAATAGCAAACACTTAAACTTGTGTTTCTATATGTGTGCCAATTTTAGAGGGCTTTGAGTATTTCAAATTGACCCAGAAATGATGTGTGAAAACAGAATTATCTAGCACTGATTTTTTTGTGGACGGGTGTCTCCATACTTGTCAGAATACCATATATGCCACCAATCCCTATTACCAGGCTGTTTCAGGGCAGCCACCATCTCTGAAATCTCCTGCTGGCCACCCTTACATGCAGCACGTGCCATGTCTGAAGATAATGTAAATGAGAGAGATATGCTGTTGTTTTTGCATTAAAGAGGCAGTTTGTGAGTGACAAGGCTATTTGTGTACCCAGCATATAAATATTGCCTGATGATGTCTGAGTTCACATGGATTCACCGTAGAATACTTGCATAAATGCCAGAGAATTAATTGCATCATTTAGACTTATGGTGGAGCTATTATCATGATGGCTGTATTTTGAGGAATTATAGTTTGGCCTTATTACTTCTACCCTGCAGGGTGTAAATTCATTTTTTAGCAATTATCAGGGTTACATCATTTTGAAGTTTTTTAATGAAGGGCATTTTAAGATTCCATAATATATTTCTAAGATTTTTCAATATCTTATGACTTGTTAGTTAGGCTTACTTTTGAGGGATTATTGTTAAAGTAATGTCTATATCCTTGATTTTTAAAAACTTGTCATAATGAGTTGTGAAACATATATCATTTGTTTCTTTTATTCTCTCAGTAAAACCATCTTCCATTTACTCCTAGACTTAGAGGAATATTTGTGAACTAAAGATGTTTTTCCCCATAACAGTGTGATCCTATAATCCTCATAACACAGATATGTTAAAAATGTTATGTTAACACAGCCTAATAATATAATGAGAAGTTCATTCATGGTTAATACTCAGTCTTATATTGCCTATGAGAATAAAAAAAAACAAAACATAAACTTTTATGTTCATTTCAATCCTAGTGTCCTTAATAGGATGAGCCTTGAAGCTGTAATTTAACATCCTTAAAATTATCAAGAGTAGCCATTGGCAAGTAAGATTCTACTTTTCACATATATTACATATTCAATAAGAGTTTTAGTTCCTTTTTGGAAAAATAATAAATAGAATTTTAATTGAATTGAATACACAGAATCTTGAGTTGAAGTACCTTGCCTTCAAATTGCAACACTCCATTAACAATATGAGCAGAAACTGAATGAATTGGAAGGATTACAGTGTTTCCAGGTATTTACCAACACCTGTATCTCCAACACCCTCTACCTGTCCAGCACAAAGATTCCTAGCTTCATGATAGCCCCATGGAAACTCAGGGAGCTGTGGTGGTTTCCCCTGTTGTCAGCCCTGAAGTGATTGAGCCAATGCCTGTCAGTGTCATTGTTCTTAATTCTGGTAAGGTTTGTCACATAGGAAATAGGAAAAACTTTGTAATATAATCAAGAAAGCAAGGAAAGAAAACAATAACCAGTAAAATCCCAGCTTTCTTTTTTTCACTTTAAACAAATATATATGTATATTACAGATATATAATATATCCTATTTATAATATTTTTAATCTTTTTGAATGAAATAAAATGATCTCAATCTTTATATTTGTTGGAGGAGTAAAATGGGTTATATTAATTATTTAAGAAAACTATTTAATCTCAGTCCAGGAAATTGTTCAGCATATATTTGCATATTCTGTGTAGAATATGGGGCATAACGAGTTCACTTGGGCTCTAAAAAGAGGAAATCTATGCCAAAAGATCTGACCACATAAAATGAGCCTGTGATTGATATTTTTAGTGGTTTACACAAGTGATAATTTTGTACAGTGAACTCAGGGACTTTTTGATGTGTATATCATTTGCTGGTCAATCCATGATGACTCCAAAGGAACTATCAGCATGTAGAGTTGCAATTATAGATTATAAAAAAAACCATAAAACCCTTCTAATGGTTCATAATAGCACAACTTTAAAAATGTGCATTGTTGTTAAAGATTACATTAACTCAGAAATTATCATTTCAAATTGTTTGGGGTTCTCAAAAGAATATACAGATAAAATTTTATGTTAAACCAGAACTTATTGTCTTACCTCCCAAGACCTTATAATGTCTTTTTGTGTAAGAAAACATTTTGAATGTTTAGATATTATTGTAACTGGGACAAAATGCATCAGTCTTTAACAATCTAGCTTTTTCTGGAGGTCCAACATTCTAAAAATCTATCTAACTAACACATTTCTTAGAGGAAAGGACCACAGGTGTGAAGCACAGAGCTTTCTGTTGCGTTCTTTGGCTACTACTATGGACCACGAGATCAAAAATCTGCTTTCTTAGAGGAAAGGACCACAGGTGTGAAGCACAGAGCTTTCTGTTGCG
The DNA here is from genome assembly GCA_907164525.1 of Lophiomys imhausi. NCBI lineage: Eukaryota > Metazoa > Chordata > Mammalia > Rodentia > Muridae > Lophiomys > Lophiomys imhausi. Next base: position 5,577,036 of record CAJQZJ010010411.1, read on the forward strand.
TTCTTTGGCTACTACTATGGACCACGAGATCAAAAATCTGCTTTCATTCTTTCTTTTCACCCCTCTCAAATGCAGTCAGTTGCCTCTGTGTAAGGACTATTGCATTTGCAGTGTAAGAATGTCACAGATTATTGGCCTGACAAAACTAATCTAATAAACAAGGACATGAGAGCTTTGTCTGATGACTTGAACAGAGAGTGAGAATGTACAGTTTCTCATGCACATTGGAGAATGTGTCAGGAGACATGAAACTGAGGAAGCAAACTGTCCTCTCCTGAGAAGAAAGGAATTTCAATATATTTTCACACAGTATTGTGCTCAACTGTCTTCTCTGACAATCTCTTTTAAATTTCAAGCCTGTTTTATAGAACAAGTAATTACATGAAAGAATATTTAAGGGGGGATGATTTAATATTATAGGACAGGAACATATAGGGTTACATTGCAACCCAGAACAGTTTTCTTTGGAATAAGGTACATTTGAATCTCTCCAAAGAGTTCTCCTTCTGGTGGCAGAGCTTGGTCAAGAATCAATGCTAAAGAACTTCAAGTCTGACCTTGTGGGTCAAAATTAAGCCCACGTTGGGTCACAGTATGAAAACAATGAGCAAAAAAATTATTTCATATTCATGAAGACTCAGGCTCCTTTCCCTACACCACACAACTCTGGAACTACCCAGTTGACGATGCCAGGGGTAAGCATTGGTACACTTCAAGGACCATGAAAATGGTAGGTGTTATATATAAAAAGTCACGTGAAAGGGACAATCATAGTTGGACTTAATGAGAAACACTGGAAAGAAAATTGTGACAGGGAATTGAGTTATGGAGAAGGGCAGGAGAGAGAGATAACTTTTCATGTTCAGAAACTTAGGGAGACAAGGCTCAGTGAAGTTATTGTGGATCTATACTGACAGGTTCCCAGATCTATTTCCTTCCAATATCCTGTTTCCTCTTTTGCCTAGTAAATCAGTTCAGAAAGATGATGATTTTCATATATATATACTCAGCTCACAATTACCAGCAGACCTGTAAGTCTTCTGTCTACTTTTAATAAACACTTTGAATAAATAATAACCCAAAGAAGCAAAGCAAATGTAAACTGAAGCCAGAAACAAATAAGAGAGAGTCTATTTCATTTTAATAGCATTTCTTAGAGGTCAGGAGCACAGCTTTATAAATATCTGTTCAGGGTCTGATACTATATTGTATGTGTGTCCAAAATTAATTCAACCTATAAAGGTCAATAATGTAAAATGTTTTATTCATGTGTTCAGGAAAGAATTTATGAAGCACCATGGTATGATGTTTCATTAGTTTACAACTGTGGAGGTATGGTGGTGGAAGAGATTAGGAAGTTTTAAGGGCAGGCTCATCATTTCATCATAGAAAATACAGCCTAGAAAGCAGACTGAGTTTTCAGGTTCTGTCACTATGTAACGTATACTCAGTAGCTTTCTAATTCTGTTGGCCAACCTTTTAGTAAATATGGAAATAATTCATTTCATTGTTCTTATGCGCAGGAACTTGTCCAGAATATGAGACGTAACCTCTTTCTTCCGCTGAATTGTTCTGCTCTTTATAGATAAGGACAAGAATAATACACACATTTCATTTTTCTTCTTAAAACTTCCTCTGATTTAATTGCCCTTTAATTTACTGTGATACCTGGCATGCATTGACTATAACCTTCTCAATTAAGAATTTGTTTTTTAAAAACGTGAAAACTATGAAGGGATGAAAGATTAAAATGCACATATATGATAAATTGATGTCAATTTATCTTGTTAAAGTTTTTTAAATTAATTAATTTATTTTTTAATTCTTCAAGTTACGTCTCAAAGTACCCTCCCTACTCCCTGCTCTATTCCCACCCTCCCACCCTCTTCCCCCTCAACCCCCCATCCACTTCCTTTTTATTTTTAAGTTTAAGGTATAACTTCCCCCCACAACAGCTCCCCTTTCAGTCCAAAAAATGGCTCTTTCTTTTATAACAACAAATACAATACAAAACAACCTAAATAATTAGGCTACAATTATGAGAATTATAAGGCTTAGCATACATTCCCAATGTCCAGTCCATACATATTTGGCAACTGACTTTTAAAGTTTTTAAATGAAAGCAATCTCCATTAATTATTACTTTTGTTACAATCACCATTACCATCCTTTCCCATCTTTCTTGATGCTATACTGTAATCTGAGACCTTTGGTGTAGAACCTATGTAGATTTCAGGCACCACTGCAGTTCAGGTTGCCTATTTTCTCTTAACCTTAATTTCTCATGTAAAATAGGATTGTTCATTCATCTGTAGAGAGATGATGGAATGAAATAAAACACAAAATGTGCTGTGGTAAGAGTTTTGTTTCTTAAAACCCTGAGTTGTTCTATGAGAATGTTTTTGTTTTGATCCCAGCTTTCAGAGCTGTAAACTATAAGTACCTCCTTTGATAGCAAGGGTATGGCTTAGCCAGCTGGAGAAATTTAACTCTGAGGAGGACTCCAGAGAAGGGTATAAAAGAGCCAGAGCCCAGAGATGTAGAGGTGTTTGGAAGAAGGAAGAGGTTGCTGCTCTTCTTGCTGATGCTCCCCTGTCGCGTCCCTCTCGACCAGCAAGAAATGACGCAACTCACAAAAGCTCTTCTCCTGCAGTTTATTCAGGTCCCTTGAAAACAGTCTTCCGAATACCCGGGCAGACCCAACCCACAGGCTAAATACTAAATGAACAGCCAATCAAGTAAAGCCAAGTGGTGCTATCTTAGAGGCCCATGTATAGCCAATCAAGTAAAGCCACATGGTGCTATCCTAGAGGCCCACGTATAGCCAATCAAGTAAAGCCACATCAGCGGTCTTAGCCAAATATGGACTTGTTTACCATCGAGAGCGCTCACCGTTGGGCTGGTGGAAGGCGGAGACCAGCGCCATTTTTAAGGTGCGGCACGTCGCAGCTCTCTACAGTTCCTACTTTTTTTTTATTTTTTCTAAAGTTGGTAGAAGTCCCTGGAAAGGTTTCGTAATCCCCCTATTTGGGGATCTCACGGTGGGCCTGAGCCTGTAAGAGGGCGGTGCTCAAACTCTTACCCGTCTCTGGGTCAGCCTCCCCACTCGGGACTGCCCTGTCTTAGGTGGCCGAGACTTACCCGTCAACTCCGTCACTGACTTACCAGACCCTAATATCCGTGGAACGAATTCCTCAGTGGGCAGGGACTATGCTCAGTGAAGATTTACTTCACGGCAGCAAGCCATGCCTGAGGGGACTGGCCCGCCTCAATGGCGACAAGGGCTTGTATAATCATGGCTGCATTACGCTTTTGTGTGGCTCTCATTTTGTAGATGCACCATAGGCAAACCAGAGAGGCTAGTATCATTAGTATCGCCAAAGAGCCTACGCCCGCCCACTCCTTAAGATGATCCATAGCCATCTGTATCCAGGAAGTCAAACCAGTAGCCAGGCTCAGATCCACTCGAGTGGAGTTGATGTGGACAATTGTTGCTCTCAGCTCTCTCATCAAATTTTCAAATTCAGCCGACCAATCCTGTAAGAGGAACTTTGACAATTGTCTAGACAAGTTAGCAGCTTTTGTATAATTTTGATATTGCACGGAAGTAACACAAAAACCTTGCATTTTCCACTCACACCCTAATTGAGCTAGTTGCCAAAGAGAATCAATCTGTTCTTGTATTAAATCTATGCGTTGATTAACTATCATAAGACCTCCTTTGAGATGAGAATTCATAGAGGTCTGAGTATCCAATGCCTGTGCCACAGTGGCTGAGATGTTATTCAGGGCATTGGCAGTCTGTATAGAACTAGACAAGGCAATAGCTGATGCAGTAGCTCCCACAGCAGCAATAGTGATAGCAGTAACAATAGCTGCAGTGATGCCAAAATCTCTTTTAAACCTGAATAGCATCATGTCTGACCGGCATCGGCTTTGGGAATATCGACAGGATCCCCCATCTCGGCTCGGTCATTCCTGACATACTTACTGCTACTAACACCAGGATCCTTAGGAAGGTCTTCATGACGAATCTTCCTCACAAGGCGTTCAGGCACCCACACTGGATCTTGTTGATCCTGAGGAAAAACACAAACAGACCCTCTCGCCCATGTTAGCACGGGGTCAGGCCCCCGCCAAGAGCCTGTCAGAATGTTCTTCCATTTCACCATGCTTTTAGGTGAACCATGGGAATCCTGATGTCTGTCCGCTGCTGAGCGGCCTTGAGCATCCCAAATTGAAAAAATTTAGAGTAAATAAGGCTAAAGACATTCTCTCCTTGGGGGTACGGCCTTGGCCTATTCCCCCTTTTTGTTTTTGCAAGCATTCTTTCAAGGTGCGATGAGCACGCTCCACAATTCCTTGTCCTTGAGGATTGTATGGTAATCCGTGATTAAGCTGTACCTCCATCTGATTACAGAAGGAGACAAAGGACTGAGCCGTATAGGCTGGTCCATTGTCCGTTTTCAGCTGCTGTGGTTTTCCCCATGCAGCCCAGGCCTCTAAGCAATGTCCTATGACATTGTGAGCCTTTTCTCCACTCATAGGTGTAGCATGTATGATACCTGAGCAGATATCCACAGATACATGAATATATTTTAAGGTTCCAAACTCTGAAATGTGGGTAACGTCCATTTGCCAGATTTTGAGTGGCAACAACCCTCTAGGGTTCACTCCCACACTGAGAGGATGATGATGAATCACACACTGAGGACAGTCTAAAACTACTTGTCTAGCATCTGCTCTAGACAAATGGAATTTTTGCTGTAGAGTTTTTGCATTTACATGAAATAATTGGTGAAATTGTCTGGCTTGGTCCAGGAATGAGCTCCAAAAAATGCATTCCATCCTGGTCCATTGATCAACTTTATCATTACCTTCACTTAATGGTCCAGGTAATCCTGTATGTGCTCTGATATGTTGAATATAAAAACACCTTTTTCTCTGCCAGATTAAAACTTGTAACTCTTGTAATAAGGCACATACTGTACTACTATTCTTAATAGGACCTGCTAATTCTAATACTTTCACTGCGTTGACCACATAGACTGAATCTGAAATCAAATTGAATGCAAATTGACATCTTTTAAACACCTCCATTACTATTTTCAATTCTACTATTTGGGGGGAGCCCGGTTGAAATTGACATAACACGGGCTCTTGTCTTTCTATCAAATAGGCTCCACAGCCTGTCTTTGAGCCGTCAGTAAACACATTTGGTGACCCTCGAAGTGGTACTGCTGAAGTAACCTTAGGGAATATCACTGGGTGCTCCTTAAAAAATGATAGCAATGGATGTTTAGGATAGTGGTTATCAATTACTCCTTCAAAGCTACATTGCAATATTGCCCAGTCATCTACAGTGCCACACAAAATCTTAATTTGATAACTGGAATAAGGCACTATTATACTGGCAGGAGCAACTCCAAAAGACTGCAAGCATTGTTGGATACCATTCAAGGCTAAAGCAGCAAGTGCAGTGGGATAATGTTCTATTCTGTTCTTACTTGTGTCCACATCCCCAGGCAGAAAGATCTCCCTACTTTCAGTGACTGAACATGCTGCTCTGTCTGAGTGGCTTCTGGATATGGAGGAGGAGTTGAAGGCGCCGCGGCAATGGCTGTACTTACACCAGCCGCCGCCAGCGTGGCTGAAGGCGCTGTAGCAATGACGCCACCCACTCCGACTGCCGCTGACGTGTCAGGCGCCATGGCAACAGCTCCACCCACACCGACTGCAGCAGCGGCTCCTCCCACACTGACTGCCGCCTGCGTGTCCTTCTCTTTTATCTTTTTCTTTTCCTTTTTTCTTATAATAGTCCTCTCCAACTGTTCTAGTAGAGCGTGTAGCTCTCCTTCAGAATCTGTGCTTTCTGAGTCCTCAAAATCTCTAAAATCTCTAAAATCTGTGAGATCGGGATAGAGAGGAACTTTTTTTTGCCTCCCTTTTCACTGTCTGCCTGCCCAAATCTTTCGCCTTTGTTACTTTCCTTTTCACTGTCTACTTGCTCAGATCTTTCCCCTCCATCCTGAAAGACAGGATAGTACAGCTCATGTCTCACTTCCCTCCAGACATTTGGACAGAATGACCACCCACTAGGATCACTCAGAGGGGAAGTCTCATTATATGAAGGCGGGGCCAGCACAGGCGGCCCCGGACCTGAGGGCTCTATCCGGGTGCAGTCAGAACTCTTCCTCAAAGATGACTTCTCCATTTTCTTTGTTAACCTTTTAAGTTCCTCTTTAGACTCTGAGCTATCCTCTTCCAAAGTATCTTTCCCAGATTTGACCAAGCGCTCCTCTTTTAACTGTTCTAATGCCTTTTGTCCTTTTTCCACTGCCTTGCAATATCTCCGATCACCTAAACAACTCCGAACAAGTCTCCAAATAGGCCGTGCTCCTCCCTGCAATGTACTTTGCTCCCAGGCAAAATCCAAGTCCCTGCCTAATTTGTCCCAGCAGGATACCATAAGATTCCCGGACACTGCAAACCACGGAGCCACGGAATCACATTCATTCAAAAATCTTTCTAGGGTAGACTTCTTAATCTTTAAATTCCTAGCTAAAAGTAGCTCCTGAAGAGCCAGAAAAATTGGGTGTGACTCAGACAACCCCATGTTTAAAAATTTTACTTTCAGTTTGCAGCTTCCCCACGAAACTTTACCTTTAGTTCGCAACTTCCCGCGAAACTTTACCTTTTGTTCGCTATTTCTGCGAAACTTTACCTTTTGTTCGCTATTTCCGCGAAACTTTACCTTTTGTTCGCTATTTCTGCAAACTTTACCTTTTGTTCGCTATTTCCGCGAAACTTTACCTTTTGTTCGCTATTTCCGTGAAACTTTATTGTCCTGATTTATCCCAGGAACTTACCAACGCGTTGCCCCTGACTGCAGGAGTTCTGAGTCTTTTCTGGTTCCCCGTACGGGCCACCACTTGTCGCGTCCCTCTCGACCAGCAAGAAATGACGCAACTCACAAAAGCTCTTCTCCTGCAGTTTATTCAGGTCCCTTGAAAACAGTCTTCCGAATACCCGGGCAGACCCAACCCACAGGCTAAATACTAAATGAACAGCCAATCAAGTAAAGCCAAGTGGTGCTATCTTAGAGGCCCACGTATAGCCAATCAAGTAAAGCCACATGGTGCTATCCTAGAGGCCCACGTATAGCCAATCAAGTAAAGCCACATCAGCGGTCTTAGCCAAATATGGACTTGTTTACCATCGAGAGCGCTCACCGTTGGGCTGGTGGAAGGCGGAGACCAGCGCCATTTTTAAGGCGCGGCACGTCGCAGCTCTCTACACTCCCCCGCACTTTTGCTGATTCGTTCTGCTGTTACCGTGTTTCCTGGTTTGTTGGTTGCTATGTTTGTTGTTGCTGGTTTGCTGGACTTCTGGATATTATGACTACTGAACTTGTTATTGTCCCCCTCCCCCAAACCCAAGGATCCTTAATTATCAGGAAGTAGTTAAAGAGACCTAAGTCCATTTCCCCTCTAACCTTCTTTCCTTCCCACCTTGTGTTGGGGGGGTTGGGAGGAACAAGGGTTGGAAGGGAGTTAGAGGTCTAAGTACACTAAAAATTAATTATTGTGTATAATAAAACAGAAATACTAAAAAGCCACTTGAAATAGTATGCTTGCCTAAGTTGCCTCCTAACAATCCTCAAGTCACTGAATTTCACTATCTTAGCAATTTCATTAAAACACCCTTCTCTAGCATCCAGAGGCAATTCTTTATGAGTCCAGTTTTCTACCCTGAAATGTATTGGCATTACATATTTTGGTCATCAATACCTTATCCCACAACCATGTTAATGTTCACCTGGAGTCCTGCTTCTTCATTCCCAGTGTCCTAAATGATTACATGCAGTAACGCCATGACTTTGTTCATGGTTTTTCTAATGCTTGTTTTTGCCTGTTGACTCAAGTATTGTATCTTTCAGATCTACGTGTCATTATAGCATGACTATCCAGTCTGTTTCCTAATATTCATCATTTATATGCTATTATTTATTAAATAGAACTTAATTTACTCCTACATTTCCATCTTTCCTATGCCTTCACTCATGTAGTCCTTTCTGTGTATAATGCCCACTCTAATCATATAGTCACTTCCCACACTTCATTTTTGCATTATATTTTCTTCCAAAATCCAGAGATTTTTAGATACTCCCTCCCAAAGGCAGCTTATGTCTTATTTTTTTTCCTAGTGTAAACTGAGTTGGTGATATATCTGGCATTTCCCCTTCTTCTTATAGGATAAATTTTTTATCATATAAAGGCAAAATGTTATTTGACACTGAGTTTCTGGGCCATCCAGGATAGCATACAGCAAGTAGTCAATGTATAGTTGATTTATAGAATAACTCCATCACAAAATGTCCCCATCTTTTCTTACTATTGTTGTGGGATTCTAGAGTTGTGAGCTCATGATATTCAGAGAAAATCTTTTTTTTTTCTTTTCGTTCTTTTTACTGTATTTTTATTTTGTGAATTTCACATCATGCACCCTGTTCCCTTTTGTCTCCCACCTCTCCTCAAACCCACCCTCCACACTTGCAATCTCCCCGCACATTAAAAAAAAATCTCACTGTGGAAGCTCTAGTGTGTCTCAGTGTGTCCCACAATATTCCCTTTGTCAACTAGTTTTTGCTTACAAATGTGCATTATAATGACTCCATGGTCTGGTACAAGGACTCTGGCTTCTGTTACTTTGTCAAACTGGAACCTCACTGGGACTCCTCTCAGATATCCTGTTAATGTCCTGTGTCATGAAGATCCTATAGTTTTGGGTCTGTGGTACTAAACACTTCATGCACTCCAGCAGTTAATCCATGGGGTGGACCAACTAAAACCCTAGTTATGGGCCTGCAGGGCCTGCTCTCCACACTCCTACAGCAGGTAAGGGGTTGGATCAGCAGTCCTGCTTTCATGACCATATCAGGGGCAAGATGTATTCTCCTGCCTGCTACCTGTGGCAAGGGCAAGAGAGTAAAGGGGATCTCTCCCTTGCCAACACCACAAAGCAGACAAAAGGCATGGCTGGCTCTCCCACACTCACTCCCTCAGGGCTGTCTCACTCAGAATCTCCACATCCAGGGCCAGCTGTAGTGTGCTGCCCAGGCAAGGTGCAGGGCTTGCTCAGAGCAAATCTTGAAAAGTGAGTGTCTAAATAGCTCACTCCTCTCTGTAGGAAATGTCAGAGATCCATATACGGTCAGGATTGTGAGGGGCAGGGAAGGAACGCTGTGTTTTAAATGATTCTGGGGCAGGGTGTGTGCTAACATTGGACAGCATAAGTTAGATGAGGCCACTCACAAATCTCAGTGCTAGAAAAACAGATGTAAGAGCATTGTTAGTTCATGGCCAACTTGGACTGTGTAGTGATTGCCAGGTCAGCCCGAGATACACAGTAAGACCTCGTTTCTAACAGCCAAGCAACATGTGAAGAACAAAAAAAATTATAGAGATTTTTCCTTTCTAACCAAACTGTGCTGTTTTGGTCAACGTGAAGTCTGTCAGCAGTGACCCAGATAAAACTGTAACAAATAACTTATTTTGGGCTCATTTTGATATTTACCACTCCATTCCTGTTCTTTGTTACTTTGAAGCAAACTATCAATTTGTATCACTTTATTTTTTATAAAAATGTCTAAGAACTTTCAACTTGTCCTAGAAAATTAGATAATTGGGGACTTGCGATGTCATGGGACAAAAGAAGATATTTTCCTGGACTTAGAACCCCTGGGTCTGTGCCCACAGACTGTTCCATGAATAATGCAGAAGTGTCCTGATGGGGACATTCTCTGCCCATCTTTAGGATTTGGCCTCCTTTCTCTATTGACCACCTTGTGATAATAGGATTCATTTGCCAGGACTTCTTTTTTTTTTCTTTTTTCCTAACAACAAAACCAAGTTAAACATCTAGTCATAATATTGTCATAAATATGTATTTAGTGAAGAAATATAAGTTTTCGTCTTCATTTTATGTGCCTCTGCTTTTTTTTTGGTTTTTGTTTTGTCTGTTGTTATTTGTTTGTTTGCTGGGTTTTTTGTTTTGTTTTATTTTGTTTTCGCTCTAAATATAAAAATACCACAGAATGTATAATCATTTACAGACAGAAACTTCACTATTAGTCTGCCTTTTCCTTTATATTGTATGATGTTTATTGGTCTTGTGGTTGAAGAATGGTAAAAGAACATTTTGTTACTTAATAAAGGCTGTAACCGTCAAGACAATGTGGATAATTCACTAAGTGAAATTCATTTTGTCCAATTCCTTTTGTTTCTAAAGTAAACAAACCATTTCATTTCTAGATTTTAAAATATAACCTTAACTTCCTTCAATAGATTTTCTTTCTTCTTATTGTTATATCAAATTATGGGAGTTGTGGCTAGTGTACAAAACTAAGTCACTGCTTTTATTGAGACATTCTTTCCCAGAAAGACATCATAAGCTAATTTATAGCCCAATGAGACACCTGCAGACAAGGGATTTTAGTTGCATTCAGAGAAGTCAAAGCTTGGAATTTCTGTAAAGTGTCCTTTAAATCCATCCTGCGTTAAGTGAGGAAGGGAACTGTGTGGATAATTAGGAGAAGAAAATTCAGGACAAAGAGAGTAGAAAACACAAAGACCCTGAAGTGAGAACAAGCGTGAATAAGGGAAAGTTTTAAAACTGTAACACAAATAAAAAATTAGAATACATTCAACATTATACCAGAGATATCTGTTTTTCTCTGGAGTAAAAGTGGGCTCACTGCATCTCAACTAACTTTCCAGAAGTCAATTTACAGAGGACAGTTAGTGGAACCATTGCCCCAGCCTTTCATCATTAAAGTTTTTCTTTTTTGGTTTTTTGAGACAGGGTTTCTCTGTGTAAAAAGTCCTGGCTGTCCTGGACTCACTATGTAGACAACATTGGGCTTGAACTCATAGCGATCCCCCTTCCTCTGCCTGCCCAGCACTGGGATTAAAGGCATGTGCCATCATGCCTGGCTCATCATTAAAGTTTTACACAGCAATATTCTGGCTTTATTGGATTTTTATTGTCACCTGGTCCCCAAAAGTACTTTTACAATTTACTCTGATTTTAAAATATTTGCCAAATATGTGATCCTATAGAAAAAAAAAAAGCAAGTATTAGGACTTTTTTTTTAACAAAAAAGAAAAATTAACATTAAAAAAAGAGATTTTAAAGGATATTTATTATTTCAGGTTACATCTCCATCACAGTGGCCTTTTGCTCCTCCCACTCCCCCCTCCCACCCTCTACCCCCATCTCTTCCATCTCACTCCTCTGGAGTGGAGTGTCCCTACATATCAGTCCCCCACCCCAGATCAGGAGTCATATGAGGGCCAGGAGCTTCCTCATACACTGGGGGCCCACAAGGCACCACCGCTAGGGCAAAGTGCTTCATTGAGAGGTAATAAAATCTATGTTAATGTTCCCTTTGGTGCGTTGGTTGTAGTATAGTTATCCTGTACTGTATGGCTAAAATCTGACTATAAGTGAATAGATGCCATGTGCATCCTTCTGAGTCTGGGTTAGCTCACTCAGGATGAGCTTCTCTAGTTCCATCCATTTGGCTGCAATTTGCATGATTTCCTTGTTTCTGATAGCTGAGTAGTATTTCATTGTGTAGATGTACCACAGTTTTTTATATCCATTCTTCAGTTGAGGGACATTTGGGTTGTCTCCAGTTTCTAGCTATTACAAATAAGGCTGCTATGAACATAGATGAGGAAACTTCTTTGTGGTTTGGTGAAATCTCTTAAAGTTGCTGATAAGTACTATAGCTTTTCTTGACATCAACAGTTTGTACTATTGAGAAGTTAATGTAGGAAATGACCACTTTATCATTTATGAAATCAGTCACTTAGAAATTTTGGTAATTTTATCCCCACTTATGTGAGTATAACTTGTGACACTTATAAGGACAAGTGTTTATAGATTGTTGTTAGGGATTATGCTGATTTAGTATATTAGTGGTTGTAGATTCTCCTTCAATAACCAATACTTCATTAGCACCAAATAGTTAGCTAGGTTTCCATTTGTTGGCATGATATTCCTCTTATTGAGTGTGACTTATGTCCAATTAAAGAGTAGTTAGTTATTGCCAAGGTATGTGTGCCACTACAATACTAGTAGGGTTTTCATGTCATGCTGATCCTTAATGTGGTTCATAAGCATCATAGTTGGGTAGGACTTTTAATTGCCTTTCTCTGGATGCTTATATGGTTCTCTCTTTGACAGCTAGTCCTCAGGAAGGGAACATTCATGTCAGTTGTAGCTCATTGGTCTCCAGGTCCTGTTTCTGAAATGCATGGTGTCTTCAGTAATAGGGACTTACACTTCTGCTTCTAGGAAGTAAAACAAACAAACAAACAAACAAACAAACAAACAAAACGAGGGTAGGGCAATAGGCTGTATGTTTTGGGAGTCTCATAGAAAACCACAGTCAACAACTTGAAAAAGGGTTTTTCATTTGTGGTATCAGGGTTTTTGTTAGTTAGTGCTTGACTCTTCGATGGAGCATTGCCAGCTCAGATTATAAAGTTCATAAGAATTTTTCAAGAGTTTTTTTTCATAAAAATATACATAAAACGTATATTTATACAGTAAACTTTGTATGTTATAGGGTTTAGTTTCTACGGGGGATTACTAGTTAATAGAGTGATTCCTTGTGGCTTTTAGCCATCCATATTGTCATGTTACATCCCCTTGTTTTTAACCAGTCTCCCTAAGGAGAATCTGCCTTTTCTCACTTCCTACATCAGATCAATTTTGTACTACCATTCCCCTTTACCTTACTCCAGTCTTCTGTATTAACCGCCCTCTGCTTCCCTCAGAATTCCCTCTGTCTTTTCCCATTTCCCATATCAGGTTGCCCATACCAGGCTATTCTTACTCCAGGCCTTTGCTTCTTTTGCTCCCTCCACCTCTGCTTCCTACTTATTTTTTTTCATACTATTTCCCTCTTCCATTAAGTTCTGCCCTCACATTCCTTTTCCTTTTCCTCTGGTTTCCTCTTGTGCTCATGTACAATAGGGTAGAGGAACAGAGAGACCCGAGGGGACAAGAACACCACATGGAGATCAGCAGAACTGACCAACCTAGGCCCAAGTGGCTTACAGAGACTGAAACACTAATCCCTCCCCCCACCAAAAGACATGTATAGACTCGATATAAGAACCCTGCACATATATAGATGATAGGCAATGTGGCTTTCATACAGATTCCCTAAGAAGTGGAGTCTGAGAGGCCTATCTCTGTCATGGACTCTGTTGCCTGTTACTGGAACACCTTACCTTAGTTGGGCTGCCATGTGGGGCCCCAGTGCAAGAGGAAGTTCTTAGCCCTCATGTGAGGGGGGTCAATATGTGGGGTGCTCCCTTATCCAAGGAAGAGAGGAGGGAGAGTAGGAAGAGGGTAGTAGAGTGGGACTGTGAGAGGAGGAGGGAGAGGGCTGGATTCAAGATGTAACTTGAAATAATAAATATATATATATATATGTATATATGCAAATGTTTTCAAAGTTCCATCCTGTCTCATTATTGACTCACACTAATCTCCCACCCATATATTCCATAACTTCTTAGGTATATTTTATTGTTGTGTTTAGAAGGAAGATTTGACTGTGGAATCCTCATATCAAATGATTGCAGAGGGAGAGACTTTTTTTTTTTTTTCCAGTGGTATAGCCACTGGGAAATCCTCTGTCCTGAGGCTTCTAACATCTCTCCTGAAAGTAACCCCTATTAATCTTGATTCACAAATGTCTTCTGTATTTTATGACTGTGCCTTGAAAAATAAATGTAGCTGTTTTATTTCTTCTTCTTCTTCTTCTTCTTCTTCTTCTTCTTCTCCTCCTCCTCCTCCTCCTCCTCCTCCTCCTCCTCCTCCTTCTTCTTCTTTTTTCCAAAAAAGTGGAGGGGCATGAAATATAAAAGTCAAAGGAGGAGGGCCTGGGAAGAGAAAGGGATCAATAGGAGGGTTAGGGGAACAAAGAGGAAAATGCGGGGCAATGTGAGCAAAATAGAGTCCATACAAGTATGATGTTGTAGTGAAATCCATTACAATACACTATTGACACAGGCTAATAAAATATTTTAAAACACTACAATCAGTTGGGAACTTCAGTGAGTAAAGGGCCTTGAACCAAAACAAAAGTCATTTTCTCCCCTTGAGTTTTGACAGCCCCGCCGCACTCTGGCCTCTCTACCATCTCTGACTCCCTTCACTTTACCTTTTAAAAATTTGCTTCAGAAATTTTGTATTCCACATTTTTTCATTCCTGTCCCTGATTTTAAAGATGTCCATAGTTGCCATGGTAATTCTCTTTTTAATGGTCCTGTTCTAAATGGTGTCTCATTCCTTTCCCAGTTTTCCTATGGAGCTCCAAAGTTCCTGTCTTCCCAAAGCCAAGTGGACATCTCAGGTGTCTCTTTAATTGTTCTTATTTGGACCCTTCACTCCTGAAAACCTCTTTATGGGATTCATCTTTCATTCTTCATCTTCACTGGTTTTATAGGGGGTTTGTGGGATGTTTTATTTTATTTTAAAATGACTTTACATAATTTATTCAATAATTTCAATTTATTTTAAAAATCTGTACATAAAGCAAGAATTCCTTATCTCACGTTCACTTCATCACTGGTGTTTTAGCTCAGACATTTCCTTTTTTCAGAAGCATCTGTAAGCTCATTTCACCCTAATCCCTTTGTTCTGTCCCACGGTCTAGTTGATATTTGAACAACTGACTGTGCAATATTTACCAGTAATAAACAGTGACATTCTAGGCTCATGGAACATCTCGGAAAAGATTGTAAGAGCAGGAAACTCAAGCATCTGTTGTTCGATAGTATCTTCTGTATATGACAGGGAGCTGCAGCATGAAATCTTAATAATGTGATTGTCTAAACAAGACCTCCACGATGATAACACCAGAAGATAACATCACAGCACATATAGGGGAAATCTTACAAGGCTCCATCCCTAGACACAGAACTGCAGACTGTTGAGAGGGGGTTATTCAATCTTCTCCAAGAGTGAGTTCTCTGATTTGGTATCTAACCCCAAATGGCCGTCCCTAAACTCATGTATATTAACTGAATACATGTAACTCATGCAATGCTAAATGATTGGTTTTATGTATATATAGGTATGTGTGTACGCTAAATGGTTGGTTTTATGTATATATATATGTATGTGTGTACACAAAATGTGTATAAAAATGAAGTTTGAAGGTTTTATTTTGTTTAATGAATTGAAACTTTGTTAGACTTATATCTTCACTTGTTATAGGTGTATATGTTGTAGTTATAAAAATGTAATACAGTTTGATAAATTTTTTTAAGTATGCAATGTGTTTATTAATTTTACTGGCATTTGACTTTTTCAAATGTTTTAACACTTTTACCATACACTTCCACAATTTCAGCCAAAAATTTCCAGTCTGTTTAGTATAATAATTCTTTTTGGAATTATGATATTGTTACTTCAATCCTTCCCTTTCTGCTTCCAACCCCTCTCACACACCTCCACTTTGCTCTCTTTCTTTTTTTTAAATTTTTTTATTTATTGCTTCAGATTACATCTCCATCATAGGGTCCTCTTTCCACCCCTCCCAGTCCTGCCCTCCCACCCTTTACCCTCTAACCCTTCCATCCTACTCCTCTGGAGTGGAGTGTCCCTACATAACAGTCCCTCGCCCCAGTTCAGCAGTCATATGAGGGCCAAGAGCCTCCTTATACATTGGGGACCTACAAAGCAGCACCACTAGGGAAAAGTGTCTCATTGACAGGGAGAAAAAAAAAAGTCTAAGTCCATGGTCCCTTTGGTGCATTTGTTGTAGTATAGATATCCTGTGCTATATGGCTAAAATCCAACTATAAGTGAATAGATGCCATGTGCATCCTTCTGAGTCTGGGTTAGCTCATTCAGAATGAGCTTCTCTAGTTCCATCCATTTGGCTGCAAATTGCATGATTTCGTTGTTTCTGATAGCTGAGTAGTATTCCATTGTGTAGATGTGCCACAGTTTTTTTAATCCATTCTTCAGTTGAGGGACATCTGGGTTGTTTCCAGTTTCTAGCTATAACAAATAAGTTTGAAGTTTTAAAGTAGTTGATCATGCTTTTGTTAGTTCACTCTGATTGTTGACTAATTTCAGTGTTTACAAGACTGACACATTGCCAGCATTGCCCACTGCCTACTGTGACTAAGTTGATTCTCAATAAAGACTTGAAGGAAACTAACTGACTGATAGGAATAGTTTAGTTTATGACATGAATATGAATATAAAGGATTGGATAGGAGTATCTTTTTAGACTGGTTTTTCATAAACCAGTACTTACATTTTTATTATCAAAAGGTTCGTAATATTTTTTGAATGCTCAAATGATAATCTGTTTCTCCTAATTATGAGTAAACTACAGTCCCCATTAGAATTATGTTTCAATAAAGCATTCATAGTTTGATAGTATGATTATTGGTTTGATTACTATGAATATCCAGGTGGGATATGATAGAATATCATCAAATTTTCAAATTATTATCAGGTCTCTGTCTTTACTTTGAGATATCCTGCATGAAGCTGAAAGGAGAAAAGCTAATCACCAAGTTACCACCTTGGTTTCCTTATTTAAGATCCTTCACATTTTCCAAAGAAATATTTTACCATGTGATCACTATTGTATGCATTCAAAACTTTGAATAATACCAAAAAATGAGGATAACATAAAGCATTTTACTGTTCCTTGTTTGTACTTTTGACATGGCACATGTTTATAAAAGAAAGGGAGAAAGGGGTAGGTTTTAATAATGAGAGCAATTACACCAATATAATGATTTAGTAAAAATTATATTCATTCAAATAAACTGGGATATTCCCTTGGTCATGCTTATGTCTCCAAACATCAAAAGAGCTGAAGATCCTGATCTGTCAGATGATTTAATTAAATAAGTCTAATAAAGTTGTTTTAAGGAAACTTGAAAAACAAAGATATAAGCCTCTAAAACAAGGAAGAATAGAAAGAAATGAAATTTCCTTACCTTGTTTCTGTTATGAAACTCAGTGATATTGTATCCATTAAGTCCATCAAACTTGCTCTGTCCACTACCATAATTGGCTTCATATCAGTATGTGTTCAATATGCTCAAGATGAAAAGAGGTCTATTTCTGCTACAGGTATCACCATGTGTATTGTCTCCTCACAGCTCTAAAACCTGGGAAAGATTATAGACACAGAAGAGTTATCACATCATTATTTAGATAGGTTTATGACATTTTGGCAGTTTATTTTGAATTTTATTTAAAAATAAAATATGTTTATTCTAATCTTCAACCTTTAACCACCCCAACCAGAGTTCTATGAATTGCCTTCAATGCTAAATCATTATCTCATAAATTATAAGTTCATCTTCACTGCAATTTGTATGTTGAAGGAACTGTAAGAACATAAACACAACCAAAATTAAATGGGAGCTCTATAAATTGGTTGGATGTGCATCGATAGGGACATTAAGAAACATAGTAAGATTCATATTCATTTTGAGAGAGTGCATCCTCATTGCTTTTTGCATGAATTTTGACAGGCCATGTACTGGTCTATCTCATTTACCAACAGAAAATTCTTTGCCTGACAGTACTTGCTTTCTCTTCATGCTATCATATACTTTATGGTTGCATTTTTAATGTTTATTTATTACTTCAAGTTACATTTCCATCACAGTTCCCTCTCCACCCCACCTGGTCCCCCTCTCCCACCTATCCTTCTCCTCCAGAGTGGATTGCCCTACATATCAGCCTCCTCAGTTCAACAGTCATATGAGGGCTAAGAGCTTCCTCTTGCACTGGAGGCCTATATGGCAACTCCATTAGGGCAAAGTATCCCACTACCATGTAACAAAGTCTATGTTCCTGTTCCTTTTGGTGTGTTGGTTGTAGGATAGTTATCCTGTACTACATGTCTAACATCCAATTATAATTAAATAGATTCTATGTGCATCCTTCTGAGTCTGGGTTAGCTCACTCAGGATGAGCTTTTCTGGTTCCATCCATTTGACTGCAAATTGCATGATTTTCTTATTTCTGATAGCTGAGTAGTATTCCATTGTATATAGGTGACAACTTCTTGAACAGAATACCAATAGATCAGGCTCTAAGACCAACAATCAATAAATGGGACCTCATGAAACTGAAAAGCTTCTGTAAGGCAAAGGAAATTGTCATTCTAACAAAATGGCAATCTACAGACTGGGAAAAGATCTTTACCAACCCCACATCCAACAGAGGGCTAATATCCATAATTTATAAAGAAGTCAAGAAATTAAACACCAAGAAACCAAATAATCCAATCCAAAAAACAGGGAACAGAGCTAAACAGAAAATTCATAAAGCAGGAATCTCTAATGACCGAGAGACACTTGAAGAAATGCTCAACATCCTTAATCATCAGAGAAATGCAACTCAAGATAACTCTGAGATTCCATCTCACACCTATCAGAATGGCTAAGATCAAAAACTCAAATGACAGCACATGCTGGTGAGGTTGTGGAGAAAGGGGAACCCTCCTCCATGCTGCTGGGAGTGAAAACTTGTACAATCACTATGGAAATCAGTCTGGCGATACCATAGAAAACTTGGAATAGCTCTACCTCAAGACCCAGCCATATTACTTCTGGGTATATATTCAAATAATTCCTCACCAAACCACAAGCACATCTCCCCATCTATGTTCATAGCAGTTTTATTTGTGATAGCTAGAAACTGGAAACTACCCAGATATCCCTCAACTAAAGAATGAATTAAAAAAAAAACTGTAGTACATTTATGGTGGCTTTTGAGAACAGGTGAGTGCAATAGCCACCATGGCAGCCAAAGAATAAACTCTGGATATTTGAGATTTGTTCCCATTTCAAGAATAGTAGGTAGGGAAAGTCTCACAGTATAAAACACAAGATGTAGAACTGCAAAACGTTTGGACTTTTAAAAATGATTAGTCTGAGAACTTACTGCAATGAGTTTTGATCATATTCATCTGAGCTCACCCAACTCTTCCCAGATAGATTCCCTCCCTTTCTCACTCAACTTGTGCCCTACCACTCCATCAGGTCGAGTTTGTGCTACCTAAATATTCTTGGCTATGTGGGCTTTAACTACAGCAAGATGATATTATGGGGGCCTACATACTAGAGAGAGAACTGATCCTTATGTTCTCAGTGGCTAACAATTGGCAGGAATTCCTCAGACAGGGGTGGGGCTTCATGTTCAACTCCCCTCTTCATGCTGGGATGTGGTCTGGCTTGGGCTTGTGTGGTTCTTATGCATATAGTAAGTGAGTTTGTGTGTGCAGCGGCCCTGCTATGTCCAGAAGGGACTATTTCCTTGTCGTCATCTTGTATCTCTGGTTCTTACACCCACTTCAGTCTCCTTCTACAGTCTATGATTGCACAGCCTTTGAAGGGAGCTCAAGGGCATGCAGATACTATGTTCTCTTCAAGTCTGAAATATCTGTACTCTCTTAATCTTTGTGCTTTGACCAGCTATAGGAAATTGCATTGATCATCACCTTCTTCAAGCAGAAAAATCTTTGATTATAATTGAGAGGTACCTTAATGAATGTGTATAATAATGTCACTAAGAGTTGTATAAATATTATGTCCTTTTAGCAGAATGATAGTAGTAGATTCTCTTGTAGGGCCTAACCATAGTTCTCACTCTAGCTGTCATCTATCTATCTATCATGATTATCAGAGACATGATAATCATGTCTATGGATTTTATTTTGGGGAGCTGGTCTTAAATGCAAATAGAAAATGGTTGGTTACTCCCTTGATGATTGAGCCTCTATTGCACTAGGGGAATAGTATGTCTTGACAATCCAGTCATTAGTCTATGATGCAGAGTTCACAAAAGTTAAATGCTCAAACATTTGAAGCTATTCTTTTTTGTTTTTAGCATGGCATTACCATGTTATGTTTCTGTACAAACATGGGTCATTTATCACTCCATCTATAGTCTGTTTCCTATCCTTCAGAAATTATATTTGACTCTTTTACATATTTCTGTTCATATTTGCTTTATATATTCAAGTACCAGACTTACATTGCAAATGCTTACATTTTCAATTGCTAACATTGTTTATTAATTTCCTGCCATATGCTTGGAGAATTTGCCTCATTTGAGCTACCATATGTATACTTTACAAAAGTACCTCCTCTAGTTTACTAACGGAATCATATTTAGTTAAATTTATCATTGTTATTATAATTTTGAAGCATTATTTGAAGTTGTGCCATACAATTTTGTTTCTTTCTGTTTTATCTCCTTTTTTAATAATGGTTTTTGTTACTATGTTACTTCCTAATTCTCTTTCAGAAATATAAATTTCCATAAGCCTAGTTCAATTATAGTGTGCTTGCTTAGCACGTGAAAGATCCTGGGTTTAATGCACACTCTTTTGAAAGAAATATCTAGAAGGAGCTGAAAGGGATAGGGGTGAGACATAAAGGTATGAAAACCAGAGTTCTTCTTTCTCAGTAATCCATATCCTTTTGCTTTGTTTGGTTTCCATCCTCAACGAAGGACATCCCAGGACGGCATTACAACTCAAGTTGTCAATGGATAAGCTGAGGTGGAATGAACCAAGTGGAGCTAGTTTTCTTATAAGAAGCCACAGGATCTAATGTTGGAACAATACATTCCAGGAGCTGATGTCCACAGGAATGGCCAAAGAAGCTTAGAAAGAACGGGAGACTTACGGGAACATCTACTGAAGAATTTTATTAAAAAACAACCATCTATGTTAACGTGTATATGTCCCATAATACCAAATGAGCTAACAATGAGTGTAGTCATTAAGCATGTTGAAAGTAACACTACTTTGGTCTCAGCCAAGCACTCAGTGCCCTTAAATCATTTGATTCTATTTTTTCAATACAGGAGAGGAGGGAAAGAAGGAACAAAAAGATTAATGCTTGTTTTATATATATTACCAGTATTGTCTAAAAGTCAAGTATAATGAATTTCAGGGTTCTAGCATTCTTGGCTCTTTAGGCTCAGTATTATAACATCTAAAATCACTGTTGCATAAGCAGACATTCAGACATCTTTTTAAAAGATGTCTTAACTCTTTCAAAAGAGATTTGTTGTAAATTATTAAATGAACTGAAAAGTTTCTTTATGACAAAGGGTACCACGATTCAAAGTGGCAGGCTTGAATGGGAAAATATTTCTATCAATTACACATTTGAGAGATGGCTTATATTTAAAATATATAAAAATCTATATATAAAGAACCAAAAAGACATCAAGAAAGCAAATAAACCAATTTAAAAATGGAACACAGATCTAAACAGGGAATTCTGTTTAGGTTTAGATCAAATGGCTGAGATAAACTTAAAGAAATGTTCAACATCCTTAGGCATCAGGGAAATACATATCAAAACAACATTTAGGTTTCCTCTTAAACCAGTCAGAATGGGTGAAATCAATAAAGTAATGACAGCCCATGCTGGGAAGGATGTAGAGCAAAGGGACCATTAATCCATCCCTGGTGGGAGTGCAAATTTGTATGGCCAGTGTGGATATCAGTGTGGTGGTTCCTCTGGAAGGTGGGAATTTATCTGTCTCAGGATCCAGCTATACCCACTGTTGGACATATAACAAAAGGACATTTCATCCTACTAGAGAGACACTTGCTTAACCATGTTCATTGTTGTTTTATTTATAAAAGCTAGAAATTGGAAACAACCTAGGTGTGCACCAATCACTGAATGGATAAACAGTGTGCTATATTTAGATAATGGAATATTACTCAACCATTTAAAAAATCACAAAATTCACTGGTAAATTAATGAAACTAGATAAAGAAATCATCCTAATGTAACTCTGACTCAGGATGTTAGCTGTTAAGTCATTGATAACCTAGCTATAGTTTTTTTTACTACATAGATAAGGCACTAGTGGGGATGGGTGGATATTCGTCAGAAGGGGAAATAGAATACATAGTTATGGATGGACAAGAGGGGTTGGCTGGAATGGGAGGATCTTATATATATATATATATATGATGGCAATCTAAATGAAATTACCAAATAGTGTGGAAGACTGAGCTTGAACTGGACATTTCTCATCTCCAAATAAAGCTTTCAGTGCTAGAAATGGGTTGAATATAATCAAGTTTTTGGGGAAAGGTTTAATATGGGAACCCCCAAACAACCCAGTCTATTCCCAGGATTATTGGTAGCTCTCCACAAGTTTAGGGTGTCACTTTATTGCTGAAGACAATCCCTACAGAACTCACTGGGCACAGAGAGGTCAAGCTCGTACTTGCTTACAGTCATCACTCATATTTACTGGTGTTAATGCTACTGGAAGGTACTCTACGTGCCTACAGAGAAAAAAATATAAACACCAACCCAATTACAGACTCTCCTATTCTCATTAGTGCCCTTTCTGAAAAATAAACTGATACAATAGTGGCACAAAGCTTGTATGAGTAATCAACCAATATCTGATTTGAATTAAGGCCCAGTCCATGGGATGGAACTCATCCTCAAAACTTCTTGAGTGGCCAATTCTCTGAAACTACATAGACCAGAGACCTAGAGGAAAACCAAACACTACTATTCTGCTAAAGAAATATAGCAATAAAATGACTCATAATAGCATCCTGCTATACTCATAGATCGCTGCTTTCCTCAGCTGACACCAGAGAAGCTTCTTACTGTAGCAAATGGGAACAAATACAGAGACCCACAGTTAGAAGATGTAAAGAGTGTGAAACCTTGTAACACTCATCCCTGAATAGGGTGTTTCCATCTCATCTCTCCCCTCTAGACTCAGGGAATTCTGTGTAAGAGGAAGAAAAAAGAATGAAAGAGCCAGAGGGATGGAGGGCACCACGGAAACAAGGCCTTCCACACCACAGGGCGAGGGCATATTTGAACTCAGAGACATGAGTCACAGGGCCTGCACAGGTCTGCATTAAATGGGCTCCAATAGCTCAACAGAGAAGTGGACACACGGCCCCATCTCTAACATTTGGTATCATTTGGAGATCTCTCTTAAATGATAACCGTTTTCAAACAAAAAATTCGTTTTCTCCAAGGGAATCTCCCTGGGGAAACAAACTTTGGGTAGGCCAGCAGTAGATGGCCAACACAAAACAAACTGAATGAAATCCATGGAATCTTTGGAAATCCTTTCTCTCGCAATGTTAAGTTAAGACAGGACATTTTTTTTTTTTTTATCCTCACAGGTTCTTTGCACATATATTATGACTTTCTGTTGTATATTTACATGGGATTTGTGTATGCGCAAATGTGTGGTGTGCATTCTTATTTATGGTGTTTTGTGTACCTTTTTTGGCTCATTTTATTCTGTTTGTCTTATCTTTTCCCAATTTTGTTTGTTTTCTTTTATCCTATTTTATTATTATCATCCTTCAGATGCGTGTTGTTTTCTGAGACTGAAAGGGCGTGGATTCAGATGGGAAAGGAGGTGGGAAGAAATAGGAAACTGTAATCAGTATATGTTGTATGGAAAATTATTTTCAGTAAGAAAAGTATTTGTTGTAGATTCAATTGTACAGTTATTGGTGTGGAGATAAAACTTTGTTCTAGAAAGAGAGGTTTTCTGACACTAATGAAGCTGTATGATGAGTATGAAAATATCACATAATAAGCCTTGTGAATAAAATGTGGTGACGTGAAGTAGTTCTAGAGGGCTACTTTTTCTTGGGTTCTCAATGAAGACCTCCTTGAAAATTAATGTTGAATCTCAGGCAGAGAGGCGAGCAAAGATCTGCATAGAGGAAACTTTGCTCCAAGAAGGGATAACCTTCAGCAGAAGTGAATGGGAGGTCACTAGGCTTTGGATCCTTCAAAAGCAGCCTTGTTTCAAGTGTCAGGGAAAGAAAAAAAAAAAAAGATGAGCTCAGAGTTCTGCAGGGCCAAATACTGAAGAAAATTCTAGGGCATGGGGGAATGCCTCTGTGGTTTATTTTATTTTATTTTCACTTTAAGAGCCCTGGGAAGCCACTTGAGCATTTTAAAAGAAGGTCAATGACATAATCTACTTCACATTTTGGAAGATTCGATTAACTATTTTGTGGAAAATGTGGGCATTGAAATCTATGCAGACAGTTGGATTTGTCATTTCTTTGGTTTACCCTTGGAAGGTACTGGGTTTATTAGGTAAATTGAATAAATTAGGGTTGACATTAAAGATCATAATGATGGCAAAGGGGTTAGGGATGGAGCACAAGGTGAACCCAGTTGTCCATTCTGAGGCATTGGTAGTTGAGACTTGGTAGACTATCTGTATTTATCATGCACCATGTGTCAGGGGTATTACATATTCTTCACCCTGTCTATAATTTAAATATAGGTAATTGTGTGTCATTCACTCAGTTTCATTTTGGGTTTCATGGTTGATAACTTTTTTCCCTTTATTCCCCATCCATTTAAATTTCACTTGCTTACAATAATTTTTGACAGAGGATCAAGAAAAAGTTTGCTCATATCATGCCATCTGCTACTATTTAATTCCTTTCATTGAAATTCTCCAAGGGAATATCTTGTCTCTAGATGCCAATTTTGTTGTCACAGAGACTGTTACAACTGAGGTTTTAAAGCAGATCTGTTGTTGGCCATTAGGCCAGCTTATTTCCACCACTTTTTCCACCATGGAGAATAATTAGGACTGCGAATGTTGGGTTTTGGTGAAAGAGACTCTTCCTTCTCTTCTTCTGAAGTTGAGGTTGGATTCCAAATTTCTCATTTGTGACACTCTTGCATTCAATTCTGTTTGCACCTCAGATTTGTAAGCTGTTTCTGGCTTAATACTGTGAGGCACACGACAGCTTCCACCACGAGATTTTTTTTTTAATACTTAACTTCATTTTTACATTTTGTTTTCTTTTCAGGGGAGATTGCAAGGGCAGAAGACACATATGGAGGGACAGGGAGATGAACAGATTGGGGTGTATCATGTGAAATTCAAAAAGAATCAATAAAAGGTTTTAAAAAAAATTCTGTCTGGTTGGTTTAAGTAGTCTGTCTTTGAGTACTGCTTTGGGATCTCAGAATCATACTCACCTGTTTGCAGACCTAACTAGGAAAAAGCATGGTAAGAGGAAATGGAAGCTGTGTGCAGCTCCACTGTTGCTGAATGCACCCCTTAGCCCTGTGAATTAGGGAGGTTCTCAATACAGATTGTGAAGAGGCTTATTTTGCTACTAAGGAAAATAATTCCTTAGAAACAAAACAATTAATTCAATTTTAAAATATAGCTCACAGCTCTATAAATGCTTCTTTTTTTCCAAAAGCATTGATTCTTATCCCAATGAGATGCAATATTATGCTGAATGGGGCTCATAAAAATTGAATAGGCTTATAAAATGTTTTTAAAAATAATTTCTTCTCATAATAAAAATATGTCAATTGTAGAAAACTGGAAAAATACATAAAGATGAAAATATAAACAGCTCATAATCCAACTGAAGAAACATACTTATTTTTGTTATTATTGGAAAGTTTTTCTCCATATATATACTTTTGTATAAATAAATCATTATGTATGAGATATTTGTGAATATATGATAAATTTTACACCTTAATAGTAAACTATTCTGTTTTGTACCACTTTTCTATGTAATTAAAGGTAAAGGGGGGAATTTACCTAGCATTTGATGTATTTTATAAACCATAGTATATTTTTGTTCTTCCATTTAGGTGCTTTTTGGTTGTTTTATTACTTTTTGAAACTCAGATTACTTTAATGAATAATGCTGAATCTTTAGTTTTGTAAACACACATAATAGCATGTCCAGACATTTAGTTATCAATTCCTAACCTGAAGTTAACTTGCTTGAAATGATAAACATATAATGGTTGTTTTTTTATGTTGTCAGTTAACATCCAAAATGCATGTTGGTGTGTGTGTGTGTGTGTGTGTGTGTGTGTGTGTGTGTGTGTTATGTTTTCACATGGCCAAGTGTATTAGGGACTGTTAGGGAAACATGACCACTTATATTTATTTATAAGCATAGAAGCATGTGGCTTGTTACAAAGTATTTCTCATATGATTGAGGCTGTAAGGCCTATAATTTGCAGTGTGCAAGCTGAGCTAACCAAAGCCTATGGTATAGTTTGAAAACTTGAATGTAGGTGAACTGACCGTAGGTACCGCAATCCAGGTCTGAAGCTAAGGACAATAGGCATGGAAGGTATCAGAAAATTGATAATCCATGCTGGAGGAAACAGAGTGAATAGAACCACCTTTTCCTTTGCAATTTCACCCAGACCCTTAGGAACTGTGTGATGTGTGAGACCTGCCCACGTGGAAATGGGCCCTCAACTTCTCTACATCTATCAGCTCGAAATGTCAGTGTCTTTTGGAAATAGACTATGGACGTGCTCAGAAATAATATTTAAAACACAATACATTCCAATAGACACATAAAATTGCCCATCACAATAGAATAGACAGAGATTTATTATTATTATTATTACTATATTGCATCTTATTTTCTTACGAAGGTAAAATATAATTTCTATACATAAACATTACCTGAAACATCCCAACCTATTATTTCCTCATCTGTGATATCACTGATTAAAGTTATTATAAACATGAAATAATAAACATGTTTTATCTCTGATATTATTTTAAATGCAATACATATTTTATCTTTCTGTACTATTTTAATTTAAATTATTCTCTTGTTTATCTTTACCTAAGTAGTACATTTTAAATCAAGAATACATATTAAAGTGTGTTAAGTTCCATTTCCATTTCTGTTCAGTTTCTTTTTCTAGTGTCATTTTGATAGTTGTCGAGTACATTGCTAAATACCACAGTCTTTCATTGCTATTATGTATTTCATTGTATCTGTTGCCCCCCTTTTACATTATTGAATCTGATTGCTTATATATTATAACACAATATTCCCTAGAATCAGAAGAGGGTATGTGTATAAAATATATAAGAAACAGATTTCACTCGAGTTATAATCCACTTTTACATCAATAAAGTGAATATTTTTAGAAATAATTTAGGATGGTAGGTTTGATTCCATGTGCTGTGTAGATAGTTTTGGATAGTGGTAGTAGGAGGATATAAATGGAACCTGAATTTGTGTTTCTGTCTCTCTCCTCCTCTTATTTCTGCCCTCCTTTTGATCCATTTTCAACACATTTTGTTGAGGTGAGATGGTAGTGTGCCTCATCAGATCAATTAGATCTTTTACTATAAATTTAATCAAATTATGTAGCATGGTCTTTAAAACTTTCAGATGTATTTAGTAAATGTTATTTTCCTGGAAGACATTTGAAGGTAGCATTTGGTAACAATTTTACTATAATTCAACTTAACTCTTTCTAATTAGCTTTCTTTTTTAAATTTTGTATTGTTCAGTACTTAGTCAGTTTTGAACCTATGACACTGTGTTTCCTAAAGTACATTGTGACTTGTAACTTTGAATTAACTTTAATACAGATAATTTTTCATTTTTATTTAATTACTCATTTCTCCCCTTTTAAGCTTTGAATACTCTATTATTTTAAGGATATCAAAACCTTTATTCAGTCAATTGTCAAAGCCTGTCATTGAAAAATTAAACCTTTCTATTATTTTTATAATCTCTATTTATGTTGCCATTAATTTTACTCCATTAAAAAAATTGTCCGGAATATGCTGTCTGGATCCCTATAACTTTCAAAACTATTTCCTTCCAGACCGGACTCTATACAGAATTCCCAAGCTCTATATATAGTCACCTATTTCTTCAATCTTAAATTAATTTTTGGTATTTTTAGGGTGTGCACTTTGTATTTGGAGTTGCTTGTAATATTCTGCCAGTGTTTTCATGGCCTCTATTCAACTATTGCTCACTCCTGCTGACAACACACACACACACACACACACACACACACACACACACACACACACACTACAGAAATATATGTGAGGATGATAATGATGGTGATGGTGATGATAATGTGTTAATGCTGATGACCTCACTCCAAAACAGCTTCTCCATATCTTCCATGGCAGGAGTTTTTGAAGTCCTTATCAACAATAAGTCTTATCTTTTTTTTCCCATTACGCCTTTTGTTTTTCCCATTCAAGTAATGAATCCCACCTTTTTAAAATTTGGTATCTTGCTTCTTTTAAAAAAGATTTTATTTTATATTATAGATATTTTGCCTGCATGTGTGTCTGTGTACCACGTGTTAACCTGGTGCTCATGAATACCAGAAGAGGGTGTTAGATTCCCTGGAACCAGAGTTACAGGCAATTTGTGAGTCACTATGTGGGTGCTGGGAATTGAACCTAGTTCCAGTGGAAGAGCAGCCAGTGTTCTTAACCTCTAAGTCATTTCTCCAGTTTTGTTGTCAAATTTCTTACGGAGATGATTTTTCTTAATCTTTTTAAGTTGTTAAATTTAGAAAAGCAATAATATATGCACATTAATAGCTTTATTGAGTGCATTGGCTTGCTCCTGAAAATTTTGGTCCAATGAAGCCAACACATTGTATCATCAGTTCAAGATCAAATGGAACTTAATATAAATAATCCAGTCCTAATCCCATGACTCTTGATGAAACATTTGAATTGTCTACTTAAGAGGCAGGGTTGATTTTTAATTTTTATTTATTTATTTATATATTTTTTATATTTTTTAGTCTTTTTTATCTATTTGTCTGCTTATTGGTTTGCTTGTTTAGTAGTTCTCTCTCCCGGGATATGAGACACTTTTCACTGATGGTACTGCTTCGTAGACCCCAATGAATGAGGTGGCTCTTGGCTCTCATACGACCTCTCTGAGATGAGGGACTGTTATATAAGGACATCCCACCCCAGAGAAATGGGATGGAAGGGTTAGGAGGTAAAGAAAAAAAATGAAATGTGATGTTTCGGCCTTTTTCTACTAATTGTCATAAACTGTTGAGGATAATTAAGAAATGCAAACTAATATGCAAGCTGGTCATTCTGTTAGGTGCTATGACAGCCTATTATAGTTATTTTCTAAGCTAATCAGAAATAAAGCTGCTAAGAGACAAGCAACATCTGCTTACCCTAATAGAAGAGATAGATAGGGCCTCTTCAAAAACCTCAAGAGATCTGCAGAATATGGCATTCAAAGATGTTTTCGTAACTTTAGATTTTTTTATATCAAGACATATCAACTCCTGACAGCACCCCCTATTCTCCTCCAAGTAGAAGATGAGCATCGAAGAATCTCCAGTGGGAGATGATTGAATTAGTCACAAGCCTATCTCTTGGTAGGAAAAGCCCCTTGCTCCAACTGTAGACAGAATGCTGTCCAAAAAGGACAAAAATTGGAAGCAGGTAAGTCGACAGCCTAGCTCTTCCAAGACAGGGTAGGCAAGTCCATTATAACCCCTGCTCTGCAATCAATGTCTGTCAGAGAAACGGGGCCAAACGACTGAAGATCGATGCAGTAATATATGGAGAGAAAATGGGAACTGTCCAGGCAGCCACTGGTATGTCATTTCTTAATTTGGGAAGCTGCAGGCCCTGTACTTCCTATAAAATCAGATATATTTATCCCTCTCAGGTCTCTGAGGTGATTGAAGAACAGATACCTAGAGTCTCATAATTAAACTTTGAGTTGTTTAGGAGTCAAGAGAGTGTTATAGATCTAAGAAGATACTTTTAAAATTGTGTTGAAAGTTAGTATGAATGTTGAGTCAGATATAGAACTTTAAACTCATGGAGATGGTTAGATAGTAGAATGTTAAAGTCAGGTACCAAATACATATGGACACATTGGGAATGTACGCTAAGCCATATAACCCTCATAACTGTGGCCTAATTACCTCTGTTGTTTTGTATTGTATTTATTATTATAAGAGAAAGAGCCATTTGTTGGACTGAAAGGGAAAACTGTAGGGGGAAATAAGATATACCTTAAACTTAAAAGAAAAAAAAAAGGGAAGAGGATGGGGGATGAGGGTGGGAGGGTGGGACTGGAGGGGCGAATAGGGAGGGACTGCGATTGAGATGTAACTTGAAGAAATAAAAAATAAAGGAAAAAAAGAGGCAGGGTTAATTTCTTATAGATATGTAATACTAAAACATTTATTCTGTTTCATTCTGTATGTTGTGTTTCTTTCTATGTTATATGACAGTGAAGGCTAAGCTACCAAAATATGGTGGCTTGTTCTGGAAAAGTAGCTCAGTGGATAATATGCCTGCTACCAATTTGATAACCTGAGTTTTATGCCTGGGACCCACACAATAGAAGGAGAGAATTGATCCCACAAGTTGTCCTCTGTCCTGCATATGTATGCCTTGACAGTCATACAAATCAATAGTAAAAAGAAATAATAAAAAACTTGATTTGAAATATTTTCAAGGAACATATTGAAGAATGCATATTGCTGATATGATATTTTGGAGTGGTCTAAATTGCTAACCCAGCTCTGCTCTGGGCCATCATTCAAAAGGTCAGGTTCTTCCTTTTGGTCTTTATAACATCATATAATGGCAAGGTTATATGAGCCCTTCAGTGTTGTTGT
Organism: Lophiomys imhausi; assembly: GCA_907164525.1. Lineage (NCBI taxonomy): Eukaryota > Metazoa > Chordata > Mammalia > Rodentia > Muridae > Lophiomys > Lophiomys imhausi. The sequence goes on from CAJQZJ010010411.1 coordinate 5,607,590, forward strand.
CCCTTAAAACTCTTTATTAATAATTCTAAGCACCTTCCAACCCACCAGCCTGAGGCACAGAATGAAGGATACTTCTCAGGCATAGTTCCTTGGGGCAACTGGTCAGCAGTCCATCCAAATCAGCCAGTGCCAAAAGAACACAGGAAACAGCAGCACCTCAGTGGTTATCCAGCTCTGGTATCGAAATGGCAGTTGCTGCACCCGCACCACCATGCTTGGGGCCATGGTCTCTACCATTAGCTTCAGTTTGTTAAACCTTCAGGGGGCATGTACTGCCCTCCATGAAGCCCGGTGCTTCAGTGCCACACGCCTGCTTGAGGCCAGTCTCTTCCATCCTTTTGAGTTAGCGGAACCCCCTGGGGCAGGTGCTGGCAGTTGGCCACATTCTCACTTAAGGCCACAGTCTCTTCATGAGACAAGTGCTGCCCTCTGCAGTCATACGCTCCACATGACCTAGGTACCGCGGCTTTCATGGCTCCAAAGGAGCCTTCCTCTGGGCTCTGCCCAACCAAGGTCACAAGCCTCAGCAGCCACAAACTTTGTCTATCCTCTTTTGAAGTCACGCAACAATAAGGAATGTGAAGCAAAAAACAAAAACAAAAACAAAAACAAAACAAAACAAAACAAAACAAAAAAACAAACCATCTCAAGTTTCCCTGCCTTCCTTTTTATACTCTCTCTAAGTATGCATCAGTATTCTTTCTCATTGGCCAGCCTTATGCCCTCCCCCTGAGCTACTCCTGTTGACCAAGATCAGGAGCTCTGCAGGTGTTACCCATGGGTGTCAGTCATTAAGCTGATTGCTATGCCCCTTTTTATGAGTCTTTTTCAGCGGTAGATCAGCCACTCCCACAACCCTTACATAGTCCTTCAACACAACTGTGTTTACAAAGAAATCAAGCCTCCACCATACTTCAGGTTCCTGAGAGCAGAGAAAGAAAAGATGGGTGGGGTGGGAAGTGGAGAATTGCATGTCCAGAAAGGGCGTATGTCCTGCCCTTGATGTATACTTTAATTCTAGGAGACATTGGTAAAATCAGATCATCTGAACAAATGGAAGACTTTAAATTATATGTAGCTGAGGATGAGAAAATGTAATTCGGTGATTTATTAGCAGCTTCCCAAAACCACATTGTTAAAAGGCAATGTAGACATCATGTATTTAAACAAGTTATAAATACACATCAGTAGAGAACAGGTATAAATGCTTTTATTTTAGAACCGTCAATTAACTGGAACTTGCAGGAATAAAACAGAAATGGCTGTATAATGTGTCTTGATGCACTTTTTTAAAATAAACTGGTTATAATCAAAAGATCAAGTGCCAGTTTTCAAAGCTATAATAGTGGAATATAAAGAAATTCACTTTGAAAATTCGAAGTTCATTTTTATCTTCACTGCCTATTATAACATGAAAATTTATCTTTGGCAGAGTGGTAAACATTGCATGAACGTATCTCATTTGAAGAGGTTCTTTGGTAGGCTTTCATGTGAGTAGAAAGCATCACTGGATATAATTGTATAGGTTTCAGTCAAAGGTGAGATAAAGGATAGAAGGCAACATGCAAAAAGTGGCTCATGAAGGAAGTGGCTCATGATGATGCTCACTAACAATGTACCGAATAAGATATGTCTAAGTATTTCATCCTGAAGAATAACTTGGGTGCTGCAGCAGAAAGAGAGCTTGCTGCCCAGTATGCAGAACTGGGATGAAATCCCTAGCTCTTGTGTAAATGCAAACTCTGGTCTCCTGTACCTGTAACTCAGTACTATGGGGCATGGAGACAGCAGGGAATCTGGTAGGTGATGGCATGTCTGAGGGCAATAAGGCAGAGGGTTGCGGCAGGACACCAAAGCTCTTCTTTCACACACACATACACACACCCCAAAAGAAGGCTCAGAAAAAAAAAAAAAAAAGAAACAAGTTGGTAGATATCAAGCATGGTGCCATCTCATCTGACTTCTAGATGAGAACTAAAACAGCGCAGAAAGAGAAGCAATATCATATGTTAAATGAAAGTAGGCAGCTTACACTGAGACCTGGTGTAGTGTGACTAGTGTTGTAATTTGCATTGCTCACAAGGGGACTAGCTTGGCTTTACCTCTATGATGAAACATCAGCTAACTGATCGCATAGAAAATACACTGTTTTTCATTCATAATGATCATTTTTACAGTCTGTGTTTTCATGTATTTGTTTATTTCATATATAGTGCTCATGGTGATATTAAAATGAATTAGAGTTCAAAGCATAAAATCATGTTGTGATCATATTCTAGTGACTAGTACGGAACTGGTGTTTTATTCTGCAAGACACCATCATGTTGTTTTTCTGAATCATTAGGATGTAAGATTATATCGACTCAATGTGCTGGGGTGGGATGATATGGGGAGGGGTGCTCCCCTTTTCTGAGGAGAAGGGGAGAGGGCATAGGGGGAAGGAGGCAGAGACAGAACCCAGAGGAGGGGAGGGAGGGGGCTACAATTGGGATGTAAAATGAATAAATGAATAAACTTGTAAAAAATAAAAAAGCATTTAGTTAATATGGGAAAAATAAAAACACTAAAGAGAAAACCAAGACTATATAGACAGAATTTCTGAAATGAATGATAAGTATGAAATCAGAAAAATATTTTAGATACACTATATGGGTTTGTAATAAGAGGCAATGTTTAAAATTCATGTTATTCTTTTTTTTCTTTTTTTATGTTTATTTATTACTTCAGGTTACATCTCCATCACAGTATCCTCTTTCAACCCCTATCAGTTCCACCCTCCCACCCTCTACCCCCTATCCCTTCTATCTCACTCCTCCGCAGTGGAGTGTCCCTACATATCACTCTCTAGTTCAGCAGTCATATGAGGGCAAGAGCCTCCTCATACACTGGGGGCCTACAAGGCAGCACCACTAGGGCAAAGTGTCTCATTGACAGGTAACAAAGTCTATGTTCCTGTTCCCTTTGGTGTATTGGCTGTAGTATAGTTATCCTGTACTATATGGCTAGAATCCGATTATAAGTGAATAGATGCCATGTGCATCCTTCTGAGTCAGGGTTAGCTCACTCAGGATGAACTTCTCTAGTTCAATTCATTTGGCTGCAAATGATTTCCTTGTTTCTGATAGCTGAGTAGTATTCCATTGTGTAGATGCACCACAGTTTTTTCTTTTTTTTATTCATTACTTGGTTGAGGGACATCTGGGTTGTTTCCAGTTTCTAACTATTACAAATAAGACTGCTATGTTGATAAGACATTTTACAAATTCTATGTGTTATAAAATGAATTCAAGGCAAATGAATTACAAAATTCATATTACTTTATATTAGAGAAATTTTATTTGTATTCACACAAAAAAATTCAAAAATTTTTATAAATAGAATGATAAAAATGTTCATGGGGATAATATCTATTATCAGCAATTTCTATCAGTTGTCTTAATATATTTTTACATAGCAAAAGATATATATTGTATATTTAAAAATATGATTATGCATAATGTCATCAGACATAAATTCTGCTGCAAGGGATTATGGGATTTTGGCCATTTTGGAATAAATCATCACCTTATATATAGGGGTAAAGTGATTATCTGAGAGCCCTTTCATCTTTACACAACTTCAACTATAAAATTTAAGTTATAAGTAATGCTCTTTCATGTATTTAAACAGAGGAAATGAATTTATTAATTTTTAAGGAGTTGTATGAATCTTTATATAAAATATATTTGTGCAGCGATTTATAGGTGTTAGTAGTGAGTTTGAAATCACTATTGTGAACTGACTATTAATAATGTAATATATATCAAGTAAATTTTTATTTTGCTCAATATTCAAATCTGGTTCGCATGTATATATGTATGTTTGGGAGGCATGGTTTTTTTTCTGAACAAGAATGCAAAAATTTTTCTTCCAACCAAAAATTGTTACAGTGTCATTTATATCAATAAGTAAAGACTTCAGAACAGGAATTGTAAAGGAGAAATGTATAATTCATTAGTCATTATTATTTGTATAAAGATATTTAATGAATACTTAACCGTCTTATAAAAGTGAAAGAAAATCAACTGTTCAATGAAGAGGAAAGGCAAAACAAAATATTCACATAATGAAGCTCTTTATTCTGTGTCTTGTTCCACTTTCTACCCCACCTCAATAATGTAAAATTGAGGAAGCTACAGATATAGCTTAGTGATAGGACACTTCATTTGCATGAGTGAGGACTTTAGTTCAGTCCCTTGTACAGGAAAACTCAAACAAAATTTAGTTCAAGTTAAAGAAATTTAACAATGAATAGATACATTAAAAAAGTCTACCATTTATTTATTCAGTTCATATAGTTCTTCAGATAATACTTACTTGACAGTAAATCTGCTGCAAACAGTCTATGCCCACTGTCATACTGTTATGTACGACAATGTATCATTGGTGCCCAAGGCAGTCATAAAGTAAAAATGGAGCCGTATTGTGCCTTAAATTACACTTCATCTGAGCAGCGTCTTTATTTTTTATTTAATAGAACATATCTTCATAGGTAATTGGCTGTAAATACAGTTCATTCTACTGTTCATCTATGTTCTCTATGTTGGATTTCTCATTATCTTATGTGCAAATAGGAAATAATTTTAGCTAAATTCACAAGGGTTGCTCAATTTAAAATGACAAAGGAAAGTGATAACGCACTCACAAGTGAGATCTTTAAAATGCTCTTAGTGGATTTTTGTGCCTTGTGATGGATTTACCTGCATATCAGTCAGCATCATCCTTGTGCATTCCCCACCATTGCGTTCTGGGTGTCTTTCTTTCTTAACGATGTCAAAAAGATTTCACTCACTAATCAGGCTGACTGTGAGGACAGCCATAGGATTACAGGCTGGCTTTGTATAAAATTTACCTCTGATTAGCAGCTACAAAACTTAAACCTCTCACAGCTTTCATCTCTGTCTCTTCCCAGTTACTCTGAATGCCCCTTTGTGCTAACTATGGTTTTAATAAGTTCTTGTGCATTCTTATTGAAAAAGAGAATAAAAAATGATTAGAACAAAATTCTTTCATTGCTCATTACTTATATTTCATTTTCTCAGATTTTTTTTTTGCTAGATATAGTTAAATTTAGCTTGAGAAAATTCAAGTGGAAACAATTAATTTCATAATTACATGATTTTGAGTGCCAAGATTACATAGCAGTTAGCAATGTGTCTCTTAGTTGTGTATTTGAGACTATCAAGTCTTTGTAATGCAGGAACAGCCACCACTCTAATGAAACACAACATAAAGTTTTCCATAATTGGGTGCTACCATATTGTGCTTTTATTAGTTTCATAAACTTAGGTAACTTACTAATCAGAGATTATTTTCAGCTCGCCATTGCTTCTTAGTAAATGTAAATGTTACAGTTTGCACACAGAGATAAGAAAGATGACTTCTTATCCTACAGATCTTTCCCATGCTTTGTTAGAGTTATACCCAGGTATTTCATATTATTTGGGGCTATTATGAAGGAGGTTGTTTCTCTGGTTTCTTTCTCAACCCATTTATCTTTTGTGTGAACAAGGGCTACTGATTGTTTTGAATTAATTTTGTATCCAGTCACATTGCTGAAGCTGTTTATCAGCTGTAGGAGTTCTCTGGTGGAATTTTTGGGGGTCACTTATGTATATTATCATATCATCTGTGAATAAGGATACTTTGACTTCCTCCTTTCCAATTTGTATCCCCTTGATCTCCATTAGTTGTCTTATTGCTCTGGCTAGGACTTCAAGTACTATGTTGAAAACATATGGGGAGAGTGGTTATCCTTGCCTTGTCCCTGATTTTAGGGATATTTTTTAAGTTTCTCTCCATTTAATTTGAAGTTGGCTATCGGCTTGCTATATATCCTGTGAGAAACTTCACCCAGCAGAAGATCAAAACAGATGCTGAGACACACAGCCAAATATTAGGTGGAGCTCTGGGAGTCATGCATAAGAGAGGGAGGAGGAATAGAGAGACCTGGAGGAGGCCCTGTACTTCCTATAAAATCAGATATATTTATCCCTCTCAGGTCTCTAAAGTGGTTGAAGAATAGATAGCTAGAGTCTCATAATTAAATTTTGAGTTGTTTAGGAGTCAAGAGAGTGTTATAGATCTAGGAAGATGCTTTTAAATGTGTTGCAAGTTAGTATGAAAGCTGAGTTAGATATAGATCTTTAAACTCATGGAGATGGTTAGATAGTAGAAAGTTAAAGTCAGGTGCCAAATACATATGGACTGGACATTGGGAATGTACGCTAAGCCATATAACCCTCATAACTGTGGCCTAATTACCTATGTTGTTTTGTATTGTATCTATTATTATAAGAGAAAGAGCCTTTTGTTGGTCTGAAATGGGGAGCTGTTGTGGGAAATAAGATATACCTTAAACTTTAAAAAAAAAAGGAAGAGGGTGGGAGTGTGAGACTGGAGTGGGGAGTAGGGAGGGGATTGCCATTGAGATGTAACTTGAAGAAATAAAAAATAAAAAAATATTCAAAAAAGTTTAAAAAAGAAAATTAGTAAGTAGAGAAATTACAAACCAATAAAAAGATGCCTGTATTCATTCAGTATGTTGTGACAGAGTCAATAAACATATTTTAAGTTTAAAAAAAAAAGAACACCACATGAAGTTAAACAGAACCAACCAATCTAGGCGCACAGAGGCTTACAGAGACTGAAACACTAACAAAAAAAAAAAAGAAAAAGAAAAGAAAAGAACAGAAAAAAAGCAAATATAGACCAGACCTAGCCGCCCCCTCATACATATATAGATGATAGGCAACTTGGCCTTCATATAGATCCCTTAGCAATTTGGGGGTTGGGCAGTGTCTGTCGTGGGTTATGGAACACCCTACACTAGCTGGGCCACCATGTTGCTCACCAATGCAAAGGAAGCTCTTAGCCCTCATGTGACTGATGAACTGAGGGGGCTTAATAGGGGTGATAGCTCCCTCATCTGAGGAGAAAGAGAGGAGAGAGATGGGGAAGAGGGTGGGAGGGTATGACCAGGATGGACGGAGGGAGGGGACTGTGAATGAGATGTAACTTGAATAAATAAATAAATATTTTTTAAAAAGAATTAAAAAAAAGATGACTTCTGAAAATGGTATGATATGAATGGTTGAATACATTCCTTGACTTTGATGTTAAGATGCCTTAGCCATAAAGTAAAGAAAAGTGAAAAATCCAGTTAAGGTGAAACAGTGGTGAAAGAAAGAAAGGGGAAAGGGAGTGATAGAGGTAAGCAGGGAGAAATGGAGCCAGGAGAGGAGGAGGAAAAAGAGAGAGAAGAAAGGAGAATGGGAAGAATAAACAAAAAGACTTTTAGTAGAAAAATGGCAACCTAAAGGTTAGACAGTGGAAGTGGTTAATGAACTTACAGAAAACTTTAAATTTACTTGTCATAAACCGGGCAGATTGAATACTTTTTAACCCATCAGATTAGTCAGGAGAAAAGCATATTTCTCAGAGATGATGGGATGCATGCTGGCCAGTTAGTGATTGCCAACCTCTAGGCTTGCAAGGTTGGCAACATTTACAGAAACTTAAAATGCTCTTGTCTTCAAGTAAAGACATTCTAAAACACTTTGATGAAGCCTCTGACATATACAAAGTGACTGTTTTTAATGAATATTTGTTAATACTGTTTCATTACTCTCATGTGATGACATATTTTACTATCATTAAAATCATAGTTTGAATAAAATATTAAAGGTTTGAAGTATGTTGACTACATAGTGTTAGATAATAAACAAATATTCTCTAAATACTTGCCTTGGTATCTGTAGTGTATGGACATGTAAGTTGTAGGAAATTGCAGAAGGAATACTTCAGGCACCTTGCCTGTGTCCTGTACCTTAACCAGTATAGATTCCTTATAACGTAATAAATAATAAAAAAAAACACTTAAACAACAAAAATGAAAATTGAAATTAAACTCAAGCAAGTAGTGTTTTACATGTAGAACATGTGGAATAGAAAGGAGAGAATATATATATATATATATATACATATATAATTATTTTTTGGTAGAGTTTCTTACAAATCAGTTTTATTAAAATAAAATCAGTCACCTGGTCAATTCTTTCAGAACAGCAAAATATTTTGTCAGTTTCCCCAACTATGATGATTCCTCAATTGTCTGTATTGACTGACAGCTTTTCCATTATGAAGATGTGTTTTCTAAGAACATAAAATACTACTGAAAGATACTTATTCAGTGAAACAGTAACAGGGAACAGTGGGAGATAATTAAAATGAATCTTTTGGCATCTTTGATATAGGATGTTGTGATGCTGATTGCATTGATTTACTACAAATATCTATTCACTGCAAATAGCTATTGGTGTTGCTCTTCATGAGTGCATATATTTAAAAAATCTTTATAAAAGTCAGAATGCAAGATTGTATGATATGGTCTTAATGAGCAGCTAAGCTGGTTAGACTATCTGGTAATTGTTCTATCATCTTTATACTTCTTTCTAGCATCACAGACAAATTCATTAATTACATTAACTGTTTTCGATCCCTGTGGGCCACTTAGAAAAAGAAGTTCAGTAGTTTGTTTCCAAGCTGCTTGTAGTGAGGCTTGATCTGATGGTAACAGTTCATGTGTCTTAAATTCTGCACTTGGATGTGACATTCTATAGTTATCCATGGTAAGGAACAGCAGAAATATTGTCTGTTTTCACTTTAGTGTGTGTGTTGTGTGTGTGTGTGTGTGTGTGTGTGTGTGTGTGTGTGTGTGTGTGT
>CAJQZJ010010411.1:5616362-5631845 GCA_907164525.1 Lophiomys imhausi
TGTGTGTGTGTGTGTGTGTGTGTGTGTGTGTGTGTGTGTGTGTGTGTGTGTGTGGCTTATTCTTATAGGTTTTCGCATTAACAGTGATTTAGGATAATTATCTTTATGATGAGCCCCTCTTTTTAGGTTTAAATTAAGTGGATGAGAATCAAGAATAGTTTATAAAAAGCTATAACAATTACAGAAATATTTTCAAAACACAGCCTGTTGTTCCTTCTCTATACTTTAACATTTTGGTAGCACTAGCTCTTTCTGGCCAGGCTTTGACACTCTGATGTTCATGCTATTGATTATGTAAATACACCAAAGGTCAGAAGCTTAGAATTAAAGAAGTTTAGAAGGAGATACAATCTTAATGAAGGTCTCCATTCTACTAATGAGGAATCTGAAGGTTAGGGAATTTATGAAAGCTGCCTAAGGTCAGATGGAGTTAGTGACAAAATTAGAACTTGATTTTCTCTCTGGTGCCCTATTAACTTTAGTTTTCTTCTGCCTTGGACACTTTGGGTGAAACCATTGCAATAACTTGAAGGTTAAAAAGTAAGGCCCAGGAACAAGACTTTCTGGTGTGTAGACCTGTTTCTCATGAGCTCTGTGACCTTGGGGCTGTCATTTTGCCTTGCTGTTCAACAGCTCCATTACTTTGAAGATGATGCTATGCCTTTCCTAGGGTAATTATGAAGAGCCAATGATTCACATTTTTATGGTTATAAAATAGTGCTTGGGTATATGAAGGAAAGTAAGTAGATGGCTCAGAAAATTTAGTATATTAGGTAACGCTGACTCAAAAAGACAGTTACTGAATGCTTTCTGTCATTCATAAATTCATGTGTGTGTGTGTGTGTGTGTGTATGAAGGAGTAAGAGTATAGTTTATGAAACTAGAAAATGGGACAAAGGGAAGACAGTGCTGAGGGAAGAGGAGAGCAATAGAACACATGTAGTATGGCAGTACAAAGAGGCTATTGAAGGTTGAAGGGTACAGGGAATGGGAGGGAAAAGTAGGGAAAGAGAATCAACAAAATCAATTGTTTCTTGAAAATCACATAGTGAAACCTGACACTTTTTATGCTAATTAAAAAAGATTAATTAATAGAATAAATAAGTTAGTATGCCTAGAGTAAATCAAATGATACAAAATTTTCTTCATATACATGCCAAAAGAAAAAATGATCTCAACGAGAGAACATGTTATCTCTCTGTCAGTTATACCATTTTTATATCACAACCAATGTTTCCTTTCATACTACTAATTGAATACAAAGGAAATACAGCCATGATATCACAGGAGATTAATCAGTTTAATGTGTAATATTGTTCATATATTTAGTCAAAACATCTGACAATATAGCTTACTTTACTGTTGCTTGCATATTTTTAAACTGAACTTCTTTGAGTCACTAGTTTTTAACATGTGCTTTTACACAACAGAGAAAACACTTTTTAAGCTTTGGAAAATGGACAGAGTGGATATGGCTGAGGGGTTACTGAAGTATGTCTAAAGCTTAACAACGTTGTTCTTCATAATTCAGCATATGTAAATCTAATAGTTTTAGTTTTCTCTTTTACACAGTAATTCCTAAACAGAATTACTGACATAAGACAAAAGCAATGTCAGAGCACTATTGAAGTTGCTCCAAGATGTGTTACCTACAAATGTTTCCTTCAAATTAAAGTTAACAACTGGTTTTGCTTCATTGAGTTTAAAGACAATATTCTTACCTAACTGAAGGTCACACAAAAACCTGACTTATTTTTCTTTTAATAACCTCTATTTTCAATATGTTTTGGGGGATATTTTTAACCATTTCACCTAGAAACTGTCCAGTCTTGAAGGAAATAACTTCTGGTTTAACATTTTTCTCTGCATATTTGAAATGACAACTGCAGTGCCACTTGGTTGTCACAGTCCTCATCTGTATTCAGCTCTGGCTGCTTTAAAACCAAGGTAAGAGTCTAACAGCAGCTACAGGAGGGCGGGCTAGATCACACACTTTCAAGTGTAGACTTGGCCTTAAAGAACAATTTCCCGAATGTCATTGAAAAGATAAGGCCCCAAAGAGATATTATGTCCTGTATTTTAATGCTTTCTGAGTGCCTTGAAAGTGATGCTTGACCTATATATCATAAATCCAAACCAGAGCCTTTTAGAGGAGTCATTTATATCTCAGCCTTTCGTGCTTCCATTGCACCCCGTGATAGAGCATTTCCTCATATTATTACTTAGACTAAGTGCTTCCCAGGGGGCACTGTGGTTGACACATGTGGAGAGTTGATCTGAATGGCATATTCTAAATGAACGATTGCACTCAGTTACTAAGCATGATTTCATTAGGCCTTTTCCACCCGAGAATGACCTGAAATGGAAGACAAGTCAGTTCTTTGTGCTGCAAGTAAAACTCTTGCTTTGCCAAAAATTTAGGTTTCTTGGCATTTATTTCAAGTGCTAGAGGAGGGAGAAGAGTGCATTGTATAATGCATCTGTCAATGGTGCTGCTAGCAGGCTGTCTTTGGTGAATAAAACACCACTGACTGCAAGACAAGAGGGAGAAATGAAATGAGAATGATGGGGAAAAACGAGCAGCCTAAATCTTAATTGAACATCCAGTTTACTTCAATTAACCAATGACTCTCAGGAAAAGTTTATTCCAGCTTTTCATTGAAATACTTTGTACAGAGGAAAATATTACTAAATAAAGAATTGAATTAGCTCATTAAGTTAGGGGATAGAATAGTGGTTAGGTAGCACATGCGCCATCCTTATTTATTTCCAATAAAAAAAAATTTTAAAAGGCATCATTTCAACCTTGAAATTTTAAATAAAATCTGGATTTATAAACTATGTTTTGGGTGGCTGGAGAGATGGATCGGTGGAAAAAAGGATTGACTGCTCTTCCAAGTACCAGGGTTTAATTCCCAGTACCGACATGGCAGTTCATACCTGTTTGTAACTCCAAGATCTGACACCCTCACATGGACATGCATGCAGGGAAAACACCAATGCACATAAAATTTAAAAAAATAAATAATGTTTAAGCTATATTTTTGATATTGTAATTTATTCTGAATTCACAGGTCCCTCCTTCCTTCCTTCCTTCCTTCCTTCCTTCCTTCCTTCCTTCCTTCCTTCCTTCCTTCCTTCCTTTCTTTAGTTCTTTCATTTACTCATTTGAAGCCACAAAGGTGTCATATCCTACATATAAAAGATGTCACTCATCTTTACACACTACAGTAGAAGAAACCAATGTTATATGATTCAACTCATTTTCAATTTCATACTTGAAGTCTCCTATTGAGGTTACAGAAGACCAGTTAAGGCATCTCTATACTTGGCTACCAGAAAACCAACACATTCAGGCTCAAACATAATCTTTTTCATCACCTCTCCTGCTATGACAGTCACAGAGTGATATCTAGGTCTGCCTGACTTGACTTTAATGCATCATCAAGGATGGGGACATTTCTGTCTCTCTGTTCTTGTCATTTTGATTTAAATTTTATTATTAGTCTGCTTCATCTTAGTTATGGTTAAGCATATCTTTATGATGAATATGTGCTACAGTTCAAAGAGAAAAGGGCATCTTACAAGCTGATTTGAATCCATTCTGGATCAAAATCAATATCAGACCATACTATGATCTTAGCTTTCTTAGGAGCATCACCACGTGGATCTGAGAATGTAGTGCTTAATCCAGAAAAAATGGAACTACTTAAGCAAAATGAAGTTATTCAGAAAGGAGGGCAGAGGTGATACATTATGGGTAGCTGTGCCATTAGCTTCCTGTCACTGAAATGAGCACATTGAAAACTTCTATAATGAAAATGTTTAGTTTGGTTTATAATTTTGAAGCATTAGACCCGGACTGGCTAGCTCCATGCTCTGGTGGCTGCGCAGGGCCAAAATGTTCATCTCAAGTCTAGACATGAGTTACAGTGAAGGGAAGCAGGTGATCCCATTATCAGCTTACAGGACATTATCAGCTCTCTTACGGGCCGATTTCCCCTAACCTTCCTATCTATCTTACTCTGCAGGTTAAATGTGCACCAACTGCCAGTGCAGTCACTATGGCATTCATTAGTCAACATAGGAGCTTGTAGGAGACATTGGCAAAAACCAAAATTAACATGTAATCAGCAATTTTCATTGAAGTCAGAAGTACTATGTAAAACCAATACAAAACAAATTTCACCCTCATTAAGATGACTGCTAATAATAAGAAAACATATAGAAAGAGGCCTGGTGATGATGGCAAGAAGACTGCGAGGCCAGGGTCCCCATAGGTTATAGAATGAGTTAATGAACAACGCAAGTAATTTAATGACACTGTTCTCTAAAAACACATGCAAAAATTGAAAGAGCTGGGCAGATGGCTTAGCGGTAGAGCCCTTCCCTAGTCTGTGTGAGGCACAGGGTTAATTTTGAAACAAACAAACAAACAAAAACAAATAAAAAGAGAAAAAAAAGCTTTAAAAAAGAGAAAAGCAGAAAACAGTGGTTGAGGATATGGGAAAAATGGGATCCTCAAGCATTACGATGAAATATGAAGTGCTGAAACTACTAAGGAAAACCATTTAGCCATTTCCCAGTGAAACAAAGAGTCCTTTGTTACCCAACAATTACACTCCTTAACATATGTGTAAAATGAAAGCAGAGGCTTACACAGGTAATATTAAAATAATATTCATAACAGCATATCTTTTACAAATATTTACTTTATAATTTTATACATACTTTAATGTCCTTTGATCAAAGGCTCCCAACAATTATGCTCTCTTACCCCTTTTCGTTGAACTCCTTCTTCCCACATTGCCCTCCCACTTTTGTGTCCTTTTTCTCTTACCTGTGACTGGCTACGATCAGTTAGGTTTGCTGCCCAAGCACGGATTAGAGGTGTTTGCTTGAGTTACTCACAGTGGCTATAATGGCAGAGGAGTACAATTCTTCCTCCCCTGCGATCTTTACAGCTGTCTATAGCTCCCCTGGAGAGGGCGGCACCTAATGGACCCCCACCCTATCCATGAAGGAATACTGATGGGCCCAGTCCTAGTTGGGTCTTGTGCAGCTGGCCATGTTTGCTGTGGATTCATGGGCGTAGCAACCATGTCATGTCCAGATTACAGCATTTCACAGTATTTCTCCCATCCTGCTGCTTTTTCTTCCTGACTGCATTCCTTGATGTTCCCTGAGCCTTGAATGGCTGACATAGGTCCCATTTAAGGCTGGCTACCCCAAAGTCACTTGTTCACAGCACATTAGCCACACTCTCAAGTCTTTTCATTTGCCATCACCTGCTACATTTACCTTCACTCCACTTACCATCAGTTTGTGGCAATAGCCTGAGTTGTTTGAAAGTTGCCATGGGACACCTTGGCATGAACACAATTAGATGTAACCCATTTTTGGCACTGGAGACTTCATTTGGTGATGACATATGTCCAGGTGCTGCTCTGTCTTTCCCATTATTTGGTGATTTCATTTAGGTTGCCTTTGTATATTTAGTACGCTTTTGGATGCTTCTACTGTATGAGGTTTCCATAAGACTCCTCAAATAACTAGGAGTTTTAGCTGTTCCTTTCTGTACTCCCTCCCTCATCCTCTTCTTCCCTCACGATCCCCATTTGACTCTCCTGTTCCAGCCTCCTCATTCATACATAACTACATATTCTATTTCCCATTCTTGAAGATACATCCCTTCCTAGTAGTCCCTTACTTTCCTGTATAAACCCTGAGTGTATATGGGTTGTAGCTAAGTTATCAGTGACTTTACAGCTAACATCTACATATAAATGAATACATATAATATTTGCTTTTCTGAGTCTGAGGTATCTCACTCAGGATAATTTATATAGTTTCACCCCTTTACCTCAAATTTTATTATTTAATTTATTTTTTTACAGTTGAGTAAAATTACACATTTTCTTTATCCATTCAGCTATTAATGGACATCTAAGTTGTTTCCATTTTTGGCTATTATGAATAGATTGACAATGAACATGGGGGAGCTTGTGGCTCTTTAATAAGATAAAGCAGTGGCTCTCAACCTGTGGGTTGCAACTGCTTTGGGGTTCAGATGACCCTTTCAGAGTAGTCACCTAAAACCATTGGAAACACAGTCATCTGCATTATGATTCACAGCAAAGCAAAATAATAGTTATGAAGTAGCAACAAAAATAAGTTTATGGCTGTGGGTCACCACAGTGTGAGAAAGTGTATTAAATGGTCACAACAATAGGAGGGTTGAGAACCAACGGGATAGAGCCCTTTGCCTAAGAGTGGCATAGCTTGATCCTAAGATAGATTGATTCCCATCTTTCTGAGGAACTGCCTTGAACTGAACTATTTTGAGAGATCTTTTGTTTTGTTTTGTGTTTTGAATGGATATAGACTTTCTGTCCCAGTTGATGAAGCGCTGCAGAAATAGTGGTAAAAGTTACAGGACATTTCAAATGTAGTTAATGTCCCTGAATTTTATATTTATAATCCATTAAGATTATATATTTTGTGTCACACGAACTGTACTGGTGTCTTATTCCTAGATACTCTAGAACACATTGTCTTTCAGAGAAACAGAAGAAACCGAAATAGCAGGGCAGCACAGGCTGTAGAGGTTTGAGAAGCTTCCGTGGACAGCACATACACAGGTTTTTGACAGTTTTCAAAGGATAAGTGAATTCTGAAAGCTGTTCAAAAAAGGAATGAGGCAGAGGCCAAGAGAGAAAGAGTTCAGAGAAGAAAGTGATGGGGTCAGAATAAAGAGCTATGGAGAATGAAGATTTTTGAGAATAAAGAAGACTTTTTGTGGCAGGACACACCAGAGCCTTAGGAAAACTGAGAAATAGATCGCATAATTCCTTAAAGTGTTGATTCTCAACTTCCAGGTCTCGAAACTCTTGTGAGGTAGAATGACCCTTTTATAGAAGTCACCTAAGACCATCAGAAAACACAGATATTTACATTATGATTCAGAACAGTAGCAAAATTACCATTATGAAGTAGCAACAAAAATAATTTTATGGTTGGGGATCACCACAACACGAGGAACTGCATTGGAGGGTCGAAGCATTAGGAAAGTTGGCAACCACTGCCTTAATGGGGGGATGTCTTTACAAGGATACACGTGGATGGAAGGAAGAGATAGAACAGGGAGGAATGATTCATCTGTAGTTTTCAGGAACCATGGCAACTATCCCAGCTCACATAATAAATGCATAACCCATAGCTGTAGATAGATGGACTTTAGTACGTTTATAATGTATCAGTCAGGCTAAATTGATTAAAGAAAAGACCCTCTTAGGTACTTCAAGGCAAAAGAAAGGCCCTACAAAGTAATAGACATAGAAGGTATATCTACAGAAACCTGGGGATCAGCATCTTTTGGAATTGGTGATTTATGTGCCACCACTTCTCTCCTGTGATTCTCCTTATCCTATTGCCTGTTATATTGCTTCTAACTTTTTTAAAAATTCTTCTCTTATACCCTACATCCCATACCATAGTTTCCTCTCCCTCTTCTCCCAGTCTCTGCTCTCCTACTTCCCAGATCCCCCAGATCCACTCCTCCTTAGTTTTCCTTCAAAAGGGGCTGGCTTCCCGGGGATAGCAACCAAACATGGCATATCAAGTTGCAATAAAACTAGGCACATCTCCTCATCATGGAATTCGGCAACCCAGTAGGAGGAAAAGGGTCACAAATGGAGCCAAAAGAGTTAGAGACACACCCCCCCCCTCCCACACACACACTACCACTGTTAGGAGTCCCACAAGAACACCAAGCTGAGTAGTATTCCATCTTGTAGATGGACCACAGTTTTTAAATTCATTCTTCAATTGCATACTACTCAGCTATCAGAAACAACAAAATCATGCAATTTGCAGCCAAATGGATGGAACTAGAGAAGCTCATCCTGAGTGAGCTAACCCAGACTCAGAAGGATGCACATGACATCTATTCACTTATAGTCGGATTCTAGCCATATAGTACAGGATAACTATATTACAGCCAATGCACCAAAGAGAACATGAACATAGACTTTGTTTCCTATCAATGAGACACTTTGCCCTAGTGGTGCTGCCTTGTAGGCCCCCAGTGTATGAGGAGGCTCTTGACCCTCATATGACTGCTGAACTGGGACAGGGGACTGTTATGTAGGGACACTCCACTCCAGAGGAGTGTGATGGAAGGGATAGGGGGTAGAGGGTGGGAGGGCGGGATTGAGAGGGGTGGAAAGAGGACACAGAGATGGAGATGTAACCTGAAGTAATAAATAAATATGAAAAAAAGAACACCAAGCCACATACTGTAATAATATGCAGAGGACCAAGATCAGACCCATGCAAGCTCCATGACAGTCAGTTCAGTCTCTGTGAGTTCCTCTGAGCCTAGATAGTTGATTCTGTGGGTTTCCTTATGGTGTCCTTGAGCCCTCTGGATCCTATGATCCTTCCTCCCCTTTTTTTGCAGGATTCCCTGAGCTCAGCCTAATGTTGTCCTGTAAGTATCTGCAGCTGCTTCTTTCAGGTGATGTTTCCAGCTTTTGCTCTTGTCTTTCTTTCCCTTTCTTCTCCCTTACCTTAAATACTTTCTTCCCTAGCTGTCTTCCTATCCATTACTGATTCTTGGACCACCTACCTAGCAAAAAGACCAGGTAGGTCCCAATATCATCAAATAAAAAATTTAAAGACAAAGGAACTTTTTGGGATAAAGCCTTAGTCAGAAAAGAAACTTTGAAGACTCCAATGAGCTTGAATCTTTGGACTATTGCAAGGTGGTGGAGAGAAGTGTAGAAAAGAACTGAACGGCAGAGTGTAGTGTGATATGAGACAGATTCTAGGGTTTACATATAGGAGACAAGATCAGACATGTAAAGAAGTTACTTTAGCCATAGAGGAACACACAGACCTGGGACTTGAGTGGTGGAAGTATCACTGTGACATTTGTTTATCTTGCATGTGTGATACCACATATTACAAAGATAAACTGTTCCAACTTTTCCATACCTGCTGAATCACCTCAATATATTGTAAATTCAGTATCATGCATGTGACAAAATTAGGCGGGGCAACTGGGTGTTACATGAGTGCTTCATTTTACCTGATGTTCTATTAGATTTGCAGCTACGTTTTCATTTCAGACATGTAACATTAACCGATGCTCAGAATAATAACCCGAGTCATTAGGGAAGTGTTGTATTATGTCTTGTACAGTACATTGGAGAGGTAAAGATGTGTGGTAGAGAAACAGCTAAGTCTCCTTGGATATTCCATGTTTTGGCAGATTCTGAAAGAGATGAACTATTATACAGTTGCCCACAGGAGCAGAAAGCTGAATGGCAGCTATACTTAAGTCTAGTGGGTTTGGTAGGTTAAGTAAATTGTTCCCTGTTAGGCAAGTAATCCAAATCCATTCTTCTACAGAATTTCGTTCCTTACATAACACATTTCTTCATTTTTTATATTTGAAATTTATATCTTCTTCTGTTCCTTGCCTGCTTATTAATAGGAAAATTTCATGTCTACATTAAAGAGTTTTGTCACTCACTTTTACTGAGTCAAACCTGAAATCGACAGGTCACTGTGAATAATTTGATTTACTGTCCTGTGAACTATACATGATTACCTTCAAGCTATACTTTGAGAAAATTGGAGTTCATGGACCCAAAGTGACTTGCCCAAGGCTACATACTGAAAAAGCCTTGGTGTTAGTTCCTTTTACTGAAAGTTAGTTGCTTTTACTGAAAGCAAGTAGGCATTGCTTTCTCACTTGATCTTAGCCACAAGGCCAAGAGTGATTGACATTTCTTTTTCAATCACTACTTAAAGTTTAGCTTCTTTGGAGAATTTTAATCTTAGCCCTTTTTTCTTTCCCTTCAATGAACTTCTTTGGGAAATTTTCAGATGTAATAATTCTGATATCTCCATTGCGCCACTGGCCCCGTGCTAATAAATCTGATATCTCAATCTCTCTCTCTCTCCATCATATTTCACAGAACATTAAAAGGTAAATTATGCAGTTCACTGTTTGTAAAGTCCCCAAGTTTGCTTTCTACCCTATATTATTTGTTTCAGTGCATGACTGTAGTTTGCCAAGCAAATCTATGTGCCATTTTACTTTACTCCATAAATATGGCCTGAGCACTTCTTGTCTTTGCATTATATCTGAGACTTCCTCTTTCTGTTATATGTCCTGTCATCTAGTTTAGGCCACTCCTTAGCATCTGGAATTCTTTTGAATCTGTCTTTGTTGTTGCTGCATTGTTGGAGTGCTACTTTCTGTTGTACAACTTTGAGAATGTTGCTGCATGTGCTTTACAAGATATGTATTTGAGTTGGAAATAGCTTGCTTTATTGATGACCATATTATGTTGTTTTTTTAGTTAGGGTTCTATTGCTGTGAAGAGACACCATAACCACAGTAACTCTTATAAAGGAAACCATTTAGTTGGGGTCTGACTGACAGTTTCAGAGGTTTAGTTCATTATAAACATGGCAGGAAACAGCAGTGAGCAAGCAGCAGACGTTCTGGAGGAGCTGAGAGTTCTACATCTGTCTTGGCAGTTCCCAGGAAGTGCACTGGCTTGAGCTTCGGAGGCCTCAGAGCCCACCAGCTAGCTAGTCACTCACCTCCTCCAAGGACAACCTCAAAATAGTGTCACTCCCTATGGGCCTATGGGGCAATTTTCTTCCAAACCACCACACGTTGTTTACTTCATCTGTCAAACCCTTGACTTTATTAAAATATCACCACGATTGTCATTTTCCATTGATTGATATCATTTTATATAAGTAGACTCCAGTTTGAGCTATTATCTTGGTCCCAGCCCTATATAACATAGTGATGTTTACATTGACTAACCATCAATTCTACACATGAGATAATCCAGGTCTGCCGAGGCTTCCTCTCAAGTCACAGAAGGATGCACTTCTGAGGCTTTCTAGCCTGCTTCCTCATAGCTGCTTTCATTACTCAGAAGCAGGTCAAAAGCCCTCTTCCTGATTTCATATGAAACCCCTTCTTTGAAAATTTCAGGTCCTGTTATGATCTGGTGGCAGAGAGAAGTGGATGTGTTGTGTTTGTAGTTTTCTGATGCTTGTCAGATCCTTAGAGAGTTTGGGATACTCCCCTTCTCCTGTTCCTTGCCTGTTTTTACATATTCACTCAGTGTTAAATGTTTTTGCTTAGGTATTCCCCTCTTCCAGGGAACAACCCCCCCGCCCCCGTGTTTATTGTCAGATTCCACAAGATCCTTCTTCACTCCCCAAAAGCCTTGCTATTGACACTATGGAGCAGCATTGCTATTCAAAATAATAACATCTCAGCAGGGCTGGGTGCCTCCTGCTCATAACCTCAGTACTCCAGAGGCAGAGGCAGGAGAATTGCCATAAATTCAAAATAAATTCAAGGTCATCTTAAGCAATGTATAAATTTTAAGGTTACCCAGGACTACATTAAGAAATGCCATCTCCAACAAACAACTAACTAACCAAAACAAATACATCCTCCTTCTCTTGTGTATATAAATTAACAAATTTTGAGATACTTTCACAAGATAGATACTGGTCTAATTTTTGCTTAATAGTGGGATTAATGTAGGTGATAATATAGGTAAATAAGTTAACGTCTCTGAAGAGTCTTGAGTAGTAGTTTTTGGAAAATTTCATGAATTCTGAACTTGCTGACTCAGTGTACTAAACATTTCTTTCATTTTTCTCTCCAATTTCAAAATAAAAAAACAAAATTTTGTCTAGTGTCCCAATTTTAATAGGGAATATAATTTTTTTCAGTGTTACAAGATAAGGTGGAGTTTCCCTCTGGGAAAAAGTTGAGAAATTTATCTTCCTGCTGACTCTACGTTTGCTTTGACATTCTACAAAAAGGCATTGAATGGGCAAATATGAAACTTCCCCAAATTCTCTCTGTATGTTGTAGGCATGTACCATGGCTTTTATTGTAGATTTTTGTTCATTTACAAATGATGAAAAAATGTCGTGTTATTTTGCACTGCAATAGATCTAAAAGATTTTACAAAATATTATGAAGAGAAAAATAGTAAGTTGATCTTTTTAGGTGCATTCCGTTTTAAAAAATTACTGAAATGTAAAGAATAAATTTTTCTTGTATGGTAGTGGCCATGACAGACAAGTTTAAGAAAAATTAGAGATTAGTAATCTCTGTGCCTATTGATGGGTGGCCTCACCCTTATGCTGGGTACAGACATATTTTAAAGACTGAAATACAGAACTGTTAGTTGTGAATCAGGAATAGAAATGGCTTTATAAAGTGGTGCGTATAAGGAAAGGAAATGGGTCACTTACCTTGTGAACCACCACACATCTGGGAGTAGATTCAACAACAGCCTCGCTTGAGACTAGATGGAGTTCATGGTAGAAGTAAGTATCCTGTATCAATGGAAGGTGTTCTGTTTGTAAGGGCTCTATACATCAGAATTGTATATTATTCAAAAGCAAAGAAATTGCCAAAGAAAAAAAAAAAAAGAGAAAAAAGACTATTGCAAATGTTTCGTTGTATTTTGACACAAAATCTCGTACAACTAAACTTTGAAAGGTGGTTCAGTGATTTCCGTATGTGTTGTTGATGACAAGAGTTTTCATGAACATTTTTGCACTTGGTGTTGTGGAGAAGTATGGTTCTCCTCTGCTGTACTGATGGTAAAACATTACTTCCAGTCACGTGCTTTATCCCACTTGAATATGAGCACACATCTGGAAGTTTGAAAAGTTTTTAGGACCATCTTGAGGCTTACAATTGGAAATTAACTTAACAACCCCATTTGTAGATAAAGCATTCCAAAAAGAGATTTGAGAGGCATCAAGTTTTTCAAATGGCTTTTACCTGCTTCATATGCACTCCTCATAAGAAGTACTTGAGAAACAGCTGTAAGATCAATTATAAAAGTACATGATAAACAAAACCAAGTCATCTTTTTAATTGATTTTAGTCTAGCATCATCTAGGCAACATAATGCTCTTGACTGATAGCAGGGTGAATAATACGAATGCAATTACTTGGTAATTCAGCATGACTTCAAAATATCCAGAGCCTCCATTTATTACTAATACAGCTTAATGTCCAAAGTGGCAAATTATTGGTGGGAACTGCTGAAGACCAAGTGGTAATTAGTCCTATACTGCTTTCTTCAAGTTTAATTTCAAGAAACAAAGGAGGCAACTTGATTACTGGTAGTAATAACAATGAATTATGGGAAATTGTAACTGAATAATTTATTGATTGATAGTGACTGAAAGTCATTATCCTGCGATGGTTGTTGGAACAGCTAATGTGAAGCCATGCTACTGACGTTCATCACAAAACTCCTGCCATGGAAACTGTTTCCTAATTACTGCTTTTATTCCTTGCAGTGGGAAATAGAGTATAGATGAAAGAAACATGAATCCGAAACAGTGTTGCTGATGAAGGAAGTTGCTTTCCCTTTTAAATTCCTGCCAAAATAAGAATGGCTGCATTTTATTTAGTCACCTAAAGATATAGTACATACTATTTGGACATGAGTATTGAGTTTACTGGTGGTATTCAAGGTCAAAGGTTGGCAAGACCTCTTCTACAAAGAAGTAGATAATAATGTCTCTTTTGCAGGATAAACAGCAAGGAAACATAACTCTGTAACTTATCATGCAATGCTTTTCAAAGAGCCCCCACACTAATCTCTTTTTAGAAGAATTGCTCTCAAAATGTATTCTGGTTAATAAACTATCAGAAGCACAGTTAGGTTTCAAGATAGGATTCATGTGGTATCCTAATATGTACCTGATGTACTGGAGATTGGAAAACATAAAGTATGGAATCCAAGTTTAGTAATTCATTTTAACTAGTTAACTTCAATTCTTTTAATAAACCATAACGGGAACATGGACTTTGTTATCTGTTAGTGGAACACTTTGCCCTAATGGAGCTACCATGTAGGTCCCCAGTGCAAGAAGAAGCTCTTAGCCCTCATATGGTTGATGAACTGATGGGGCTGATATGAGGGGCACCCCACACCGGAGGAGGAATAGGATAGGTGGGAGAGGGGATAGAGAGTGGGAGGGTGGGACCGAGAAGGGTGGAGGGAGAGTGCTATGTTGGAGATGTAACTTGAAGTAATAAAAAGGCATAATAAAAATTTAAGTTACATTGTAATTTTCAATGTAATGAAAATTCATGCTTTGAAACTTGTCAGCTGATGGCTTTTTACCACAAATAGAGTTATTTCAATGTATTACATGAAAATTTCAAGGAAGAAACAAGGAACAATTAAATATGTCTCATGAAGGAGCAGAGTGTTGACAACTTTTAAAAAAGATTTGGTTCTTAGTGAAACCTGATAAAATTATTATCAAGTTCCAAAAGTGTGTTATCATTGTATTTCTGTCACAGTTAACCTGATCAAATGTTTGTTATCTGTTTTGAGCATAGAACTATAATTTTACCATACAGTACAATAGGCTTGCCCAATAGCTGGTGATTCCACAGATAACCTACTCACATCCTTGCCTTGTTCATTCGTAGTCATTTTATACAATATTATTATATATCTTTAGTGTGGCACTAATAGTTTTTTATCTGTATTTATATATTGGCACATGGGGGTAAAATGTAATGGACAGCTTTTCACTCAGTGAACTGGCCACAAACATGATATGCATTTGTTTTGTCAACTAGGAAAGGGCATGCTAAATGCCTTCCCTTGGTTGTTGATTAACAATACTCCATCTGAAGCATTCATGGAAAAAATAATATTTCCAGATCTGTGTAAAATTAACTAGTTTAAATGGAGATGAAGAGGAGAAGCTGGATTGGTACAGGCCACCTGGTTTAACAATGTTCTTCTAGATGATCTTGTCAAGTTACATCTCTCTAATTGTAAATGGCTTGCAAATTCTTCTTTTTTTAACGGAATTAATAATCATGAACTTAATCTTGTTATGTTAATAACTATGAGGAATGATGCACTATAAAGACTAATTACTCTTTTGAAATCTTTCTTTCCATGTTTATTTACTACTTCAAGCCACATCTCCATCACAGTGCCCCCCCCTCGACCCCTCCCAGGCCCACTCTCCCTCCCTCCCATCCTACACCTCCCTACATCCTCCTCTTAGTACTTTGGAGTCTACATTGGTAGAACATAGGTAGCTTATGTCATGTTTGGAAAATCTCAGAGTTTAAGCAATCTGAATGCTTTAGAGTAGACAGCCTGCCCATGTGTCTAAACTTTGTGGAGAGTCATTTTCTTTATTAAACTGGGCAGTAAGACAAGCCTGCCTTCTGTTCTCATCCAATGTTATTGAGTATAATTTACAGACACCCTTAAAAGAGGATTTAGGAAAAAAGGGGAGTTAGTGTCTCTGCAAACCTTGTGTACAGTTCCGAGATTTGTAAAGATCTAGCCCTACTGTTCACTGTGGATCTGACAGGTGAGTGTGTGTGTGTGTGTGTGTGTGTGTGTGTGTGTGTGTGTGTGTGTG
>CAJQZJ010010411.1:5631855-5642317 GCA_907164525.1 Lophiomys imhausi
TGTGTGTGTGTGTGTGTGTGTGTGTGTGTGTGTGTGTGTGTGTGTGTAACTGATTGTGTGTATATGAACCATGTGGCTGTAGCCCGAAACTGTGAAGTCCAGAAAACAGAAAACAGATGAAGTCAACTTACCAGTGGTTATGAACTGCTATGTGCATCTTAGAAACTGAATCCAGGTTCTCAGCAAGAGCCCCTATAAAGGCTTTGGATGAGCCTTCATAAGACACACATTTCTGATTCAGAATATGCAAACAAGGGCACATATGGAAACAGCAATTGGAATGGAAGACAGTCCATTTAAGAATACAATGTTTAAATAGTGTGAGATGGGTACATCTTTAACCTCAAGTTGTACTCATAAATGCTGTGAAATATTAAATTTAATAAGGTATTAATATTTAGCTATATGAAATTTCCATTGACATAATTAGTTCAAGGTATACCTTTTGTAGGTGTACATTGTAGGACACTTGATCCCATTGTGAACCCTAAGATTGTAAACTTTAAAAATCTATATCTAATTGTGGGATGACCCAACCTTTAATCCTAGAGCTTTTTGTTTACTGTAAACAAATGGTTATGGTATGGCTCTGCCCCAGCACACACCTTTAGTCCAAGCACTTTCTATACAGAGGATTGAATAAAGATAACCCTAGGTCAAGTGGCAGAGCAAGAAACCACCTGACAAGGATTAAACAGAAAGGAGGGACATGGAGCTGAAGGTATTTAAGACAATGTGGAGAAAAAGGAACTTTTTAGATTTGGGCTTTTGTCTTTGCTTTGAGGGCTTTTGACTTCTCAATTGGGTACTTTCTCTACCTCTCTGAGCTTGCAGGCTTTCAATACAGCATCTGGCTCCTGAGTCTTCATTGGTAACATCAAATGACTGGGATATTTTAGTTTTTTAAAATAATAAGTGTGTGTGTGTTTTTGTGTGTATACTAAGTTAGGATTAATTTAATATTGTGGTTTGCCTTTTCAAACAATCACTTTTTTGTAACAAATATCTGTTACAAATACTTGATATTTTATATTGACAATTTATATTAATACTTCAAGTACAGTAATTAATTCATTATGGGAAAGGATCAGTCTACAGTACTTAATCATATGTCTAAAATTTACACTGGTCCCATGTTTTGAAATTTTCAAAAAATTATTTGGCATTTGTATAATCTTTTAGTAAATTGGTAAGTTACAACTGAATGGAATTATCTACATTCATTACCACTTTCTTTTTTTAAAATGTTTATTTATTACTTCATCTCCATTGCCACCCCCTTCCTCCACCCCCTCCCAGACCCTCCCCCAACCCTTTCCCCCTCTCCCACTCCTCCCATGTCTCTGGTGTGGGGTGTCTCCATGTATCAGACCCCTCAGTTCTTAGTCACATGAGGTCTACATTACCACTTTCTAAGTAGTTAAAATACTTACTTTTTCCCAGAACCCCTCTCTTACCATAGTTCTCTAAACTCGTTCGATGTTTTATGTTCACTTCTTTGACAATTTCTTAAATATTAGTAATGCATTCATGTTGCTCTCTCCTCCACTTCTAACATCCTCTTTTCTCCCACATCAATACATCTTCCTGCCTGCTGGTCCTTTCACAAGATTCTTGACTTCCTTGTATTGTGTGATGCATTTAATTTGTTCAGGGCAATTCGTGTAACCAATGGATTGGAACTATCTCCTGGTGTCTGGTGGTCATCAGTGGATACACAATCGAGTGGAATATTTTCCTCTTGCCCTGAATTCACCTACTGCAAATAGTTTAGCAGCGAAAGGGCCACTCACATCCCTCTTTTATCTTGCCTTCATGTCGATAGCCCTGTCCTTGTACAGACAAAGTGCAGTTTTGTCCACAGTGGTTGAGACTTTGTGATTATATTGATTGTGTATTTCCCATAGGATAGCATTTTAATGCCCTTCAAGTTTTATGTTATTCCCCCCACCCACCCCCAGTATTCCTGAGCTTTAGAGAGAATCCTGCATCTGTCTTGTTTAAGCCTGAACACTCAATCATTTATTCTCAGCAACTATGTGTCTGTCTTCATCTTGGTTGATGGGAAAGAGAGCTTTTCTGGTAAAGGCTGAACGTGGTAATTGTCTATGGATAGAAAGCAGTGGTCCTCAGACTTCCCAGTGCTGCCATTCTTTAATACAGTTCCTCATGTTGTGGTGATCCACCTCCCAACTATGACATTATTTTTGTTGCTACTTTACATCAGTGATTTTGCTACTGTTATGAATTGTAATGAAAATATCTGCATTTTTTTCAATGGTATTAGGTGACCCCTGTGAAAGGGTTATTTACACCTTCCTCCCCGCCAAAGAAGTTGTGACCCACAGGTTGAGAAACACTGCCATAAAGCATGTATTTCCAAGGTAGTTCAACTCTATGCTAAGATGTGCCACAACTACTATGGGGATAAACATACTTTCCGCTTAATAGAACTGAGGCCCACACCACAGCAGGGAACCCATACATGGTACTGTAAACCATTAAAATGTCCATGGTGTGGGAGGTTATAGTACCTAAGAAATTTAATTCATTAGACTTTTATTGTATTCCATATCTATTTGTATTAACTATGCTTTAAAGTCAAATTTGATTTATGCCTTTTGGTGTAGCCCATGAGTCTTTTTTTAAAAAAAATCTAATGATAGCATTTTACATTAAAATGCTTTACAATCATTTTTCATTCATTCAAAATTATCGAGTGCTGTAGTATTCCTATTAAGTAGCATTTTAGCAAACTGAAAACTAAGACGTGCATGGGAAACAATGCATTTCTAACAAATTTTCAAAGCACTCAAAGACAAGGAGTCTTTAAACTGATTTCAATCAGAATTCATTGTTCATGATGCCAGTGAATCCTGTTGTAATCTGTTGCGTGTGGTCTTTTATGAACGGAAGTGATTTCTAAATGTCGCACAGTGTGAAATGTTTGACCTCATCCTCCTTTACCAAGTATTTCATTTCCTGCTTTTTTTCTTTTTACTAAAGTCACTGTCAAGTTTCAGTTTAAATTTTTTAAGTGCCAAGTAGATGGAGAAATTAGAATTTTAAGTAATTGGTCTTTCAAGGTAATAGGAATTTTAGTAAACCCAGCTACCTAGCTATTTGTAAGTAAGTATGTATGTATGTATGCATATATGTATGTGTATATACATCTACATTTATATATACATTTTAAGTTAAAACTATGTTAAGTATTTAAAATTAATAAGAAGTATTGTATCAACTTGAAAATATCCAGTAATTGGGAACTACGGTAACGTTCAGTGTCATAGACCTAGAGAAAGCTTTTATGATACTCTGATCTAATATCTGCATTTTACAAATGACAATATTTTAATTGGCAACCAATTGCTGACTGAATCTTGGGTCTTCATATTATTATCTTGTGATCAGGGACCAGATTTCTGATTTTCTACCTGTTAGCTCATTGCTCTTTCATAACTTTAAAAAAAGTTGCATCTAATATGACATTAATTTTAAGATGTATCATTATTTTACATATCACTAAAATAAATAGTTCAAAACTTAACAGTTTCACTCATGGTAGCCTCATCTGAGACTGGAATCCACTTGTTGCTTTGAGGCATTTTTTTATCTATTGTAATGGGTCTGAGGCCCTTGACTCCCCCCCTGCACTGAATAGCATGGCAGGTCATTCTTTCACATGCTTACCAGGAACAGCATGGAGGTCAGGTTCAGGTTCATGCCAATGTGAATGTCTTCCTTTTCCATGTTTCACAGAATATCTGTTGCTCTACATGAAGGTTGGTAGGAGTCTTGCTTATTCTGCCAGGGAACAGTGTTTTGGTTAAAGCAAGTGCATGTATGTCCTCTCCCTTGTCACTAGGTAGTTTGGAAGAAACAGCTTTCTGTCGCGTCCCTCTCGACCGGCAAGAACGACGCAACTCGCAAAAGCTCTTCTCAAGCAGTTTATTCAGGTCCCTTGAAAACAGTCTTCCGAATGAGGGCCGGGCAGACCCAACCCACAGGCTAAATACTAAATGAACAGCCAATCAAGTAAAGCCACGTAGTGCAATCTTAGAGGCCCACGTATGCGGAAGCAAGCCAGATCAGCGGTCTTAGCCAAATATGGACTTGTTTACCACCGATAGCGCTCACCGTCGGGCTGGTGGAAGGCGGAGACCAGCGCCATCTTTAAGGCGCGGCACGTCGCAGCTCTCTACAGTTCCTCCTTTTTTATTTTTTCTAAAGATGATAGAAGTCCCTGGAAAGGTTTCGTAATCCCCTATCTGGGGATCTCACGGTGGGCCTGAGCCTGTAGGAGGGCGGTGCTCAAACTCTTACCCGTCTCTGGGTCAGCCTCCCAACTCGGGACTGCCCTGTCTTAGGTGGCCGAGACTTACCCGTCAACTCCGTCACTGACTTACCAGACCCTAATATCCGTGGAACGAATTCCTCAGTGGGCAGGGACTATGCTTAGTGAAGATTTACTTCACGGCAGCAAGCCATGCCTGAGGGGACTGGCCCGCCTCAATGGCAACAAGGGCTTGTATAATCATGGCTGCGTTACGCTTTTGTGTGGCTCTCATTTTGTAGATGCACCATAGGCAAACTAGAGAGGCTAGTATCATTAGTATCGCCAAAGAGCCTACACCCGCCCACTCCTTAAGATGATCCATAGCCGTCTGTATCCAGGAAGTCAAGCCAGTAGCCAGGCTCAGATCCACCCGAGTGGAATTGATGTGGATGATTGTTGCTCTCAGCTCTCTCATCAAATTTTCAAACTCAGCCGACCAATCCTGTAAGAGGAACTTTGACAATTGTCTGGACAAATTAGCAGCTTTTGTATAATTTTGATATTGTACGGAAGTAACACACAAACCTTGCATTTTCCACTCACACCCTAATTGTGCTAGTTGCCAAAGAGAATCAATCTGTTCTTGTATTAAATCTATGCGTTGATTAACTATCATAAGACCTCCTTTGAGATGAGAATTCATAGAGTTCTGAGTATCCAATGCCTGTGCCACAGTGGCTGAGATGTTATTCAGGGCGTTGGCAGTCTGTATAGAACTAGACAAGGCAATAGCTGAGGCAGTAGCTCCCACAGCAGCAATAGTGATAGCAGTAACAATAGCTGCAGTGATGCCAAAATCTCTTTTAAATCTGAATAGCATCATGGTATTAGGAGCCTCTACAGGAACTGGTACATATCGAGGCATTCTAGTCACCACAGCCACAGGAAAGGCTGTGGCATTCCAGCATAGGGCATAAAAACATGTACCTGGAGTGCATACCAACTTTTCTTCACCTAAGGATGCACTCCCATTACTTACAATCCACAGAAAAGGAGGCCAGAGACATACTGGCGAAGCTGAAAAGCTCTTGTTGCGATAAGAATGAAACAAAGAATTCCAAGTACCAGAGCCACTACTGCTAGAAAAATCCAATTTGGTAGCAGACCCTAGGGAAAAATTACCTCTTTGATAAATTCCTCCCCCAAGCATAATGACAGGTCCCAAATCCATGCAACTTCCATTTACTCCACACAAAAGCCACAAATCAAAAGGATTGGTGGCAGTCTGCTGAGGATCCCTAGTAGATATATCAAGCATTCCTGTACAAGACTTATTCACTACATTACTAATCATGGGGCTAAAGGAAAAATAATCTTGTTGAACCCAAACTGCTCTGCGCTCCTGACATCCAGTCCAGGGAAAAGGTCCTTCCTCTCCTGTGGATCCTCTACAAAAAGGTGCCCAGCGTGGCTGTCTGGGGGGGTCCCGGTCAGAGACTCGTGTGGGCCACCATCCTTCAAGGCGAGAACCATTGCCTGAAAACAAACCACCACTCCTACCTCCAAACCTCAGTTGTGGTAAAAAATCTGCTGACTGCTGAGACAATTTAATGCATTTTGTATCATCTGACCTATTGAAGCTCATTAAAAAGCACAAACTACCCTTCAAGCTGACATTTCTATTACCCTCTATAGGACTTCTCTGATCATCAAAGGGAAGGTAGGGTAAGCCTAAGCTTCTATTACTGCTAAATAAGCGTGGAAACACAGTTGCATCATGTCTGACCGGCATCGGCTTTGGGAATATCGACAGGATCCCCCATCTCGGCTCGGTCATTCCTGACATACTCACTGCTACTATCACCAGAATCCTTAGGAAGGTCTTCATGACGAATCTTCCTCACAAGGCGTTCAGGCACCCACACTGGATCTTGTTGATCCTGAGGAAAAACACAAACAGACCCTCTCGCCCATGTTAGCACGGGGTCAGGCCCCCGCCAAGAGCCTGTCAGAATGTCCTTCCATTTCACCATGCTTTTAGGCGAACCATGGGAATCCTGATGTCTGTCCGCTGCCGAGCGGCCTTGAGCATCCAAATTGAAAAAATTTACAGTAAATAAGGCTAAAGATATTCTCTCCTTGGGGGTACGGCCTTGGCCTATTCCCCCTTTTTGTTTTTGCAAGCATTCTTTCAAGGTGCGATGAGCACGCTCCACAATTCCTTGTCCTTGAGGATTGTATGGTAATCCATGATTAAGCTGTACCTCCATCTGGTTGCAGAAGGAGACAAAGGACTGTGCCGTATAGGCTGGTCCATTATCCGTTTTCAGCTGCTGTGGTTTTCCCCATGCAGCCCAGGCTTCTAAGCAATGTCCTATGACATTGCGAGCCTTTTCTCCACTCATAGGTGTAGCATGTATGATACCTGAGCAGGTATCCACAGATACATGAATGTATTTTAAGGTTCCAAACTCTGAAATGTGGGTAACGTCCATTTGCCAGATTTTAAGTGGCATCAACCCTCTAGGGTTCACTCCCACACTGGGAGGATGATGATGAATCACACACTGAGGACAGTCCAAAACTACTTGTCTAGCATCTGCTCTAGACAAATGGAATTTCTGCTGTAGAGTTTTTGCATTAACATGAAATAATTGGTGAAACTGTCTGGCTTGGTCTAGGAATGAGCCCCAAAAAATGCATTCCATCCTGGTCCATTGATCAACTTTATCATTACCTTCACTTAATGGTCCAGGTAATCCTGTATGTGCTCTAATATGTTGAATATAAAAACACCTTTTTCTCTGCCAGATTAAAACTTGTAACTCTTGTAATAAGGCACATACAGTACCACTATTCTTAATAGGACCTGCTAATTCTAATACTTTTACTGCGTTGACCACATAAACTGAATCTGAAATCAAATTGAATGCAAATTGACATCTTTTAAACACCTCAATTACTATTTTTAATTCTACTATTTGGGGAGAGCCCGGTTGAAATTGACATAACACGGGCTCTTGTCTTTCTATCAAATAGGCTCCACAGCCTGTCTTTGAGCCATCAGTAAACACATTTGGTGATCCTTGAAGTGGTACTGCTGAAGTAACCTTAGGGAATATTACTGGGTGCTCTTTAAAAAATAATAGTAATGGATGTTTAGGATAATGGTTATCAATCACTCCTTCAAAGCTACATTGCAATATTGCCCAGTCATCTACAGTGCCACACAAAATCTTAATTTGATAACTGGAATAGGGCACTATTATACTGGCAGGAGCAACTCCAAAAGACTGCAAGCATTGTTGGATACCATTCAAGGCTAAAGCAGCAAGTGCAGTGGGATAATGTTCTATGGATTTTTTCGGAGAAATCTTTGAATAGGTCCATAATAATGGTCCGTCCTGCCATAACAATCCTGTAGGTTGACTATAGGTGGCAAATATGCACAATGCAATGGGCTGTCCTTCCTGCCATCTCTTTAGGAAGGCACTCTGTAACCTTTCTTCCACTTTACATAAAGCTTTTCTTGCTTCGTCTGTTAATTGCCTAGGAGAATTAAGTGCTGAGTCACCTTTCAAAATATCATATAGGGGTCTTATTTCATAATTTGGTAGCTTTAAATAGCCTCTTACCCAATTGATATCTCCTAACAACCTTTGAAAATCATTTAAAGTCTTTAAATTATCTTTTCTTATCTCAATCTTTTGAGGTATTATCTTTTCAGGTCCAACCTTCGCTCCTAAATAATCAACCACATTTTCCTTTTGAACCTTATCAGGAGCAATAAACAACCTTTTCTTTTTTAATAATAGAACTAATTCTTCATAGGCCCGATCTAACATTTGTTCACTCTTAGCTGCCAGTAAGATATCATCCATATAATGAACACATCTCAAATCTGGAAAATTCTTTCTCAAGGGAGCAATGGCTTCCCCCACATATAGTTGGCACATAGTGGGGCTGTTTGCCATGCCCTGGGGTAATACTACCCATTCAAACCTCTGATCAGGTTCCTCATGGTTACAGGATGGAACAGTAAATGCAAATCTCTCACTATCTTTGGCACACAAAGGGATGGAGAAAAAACAATCTCTTATATCTATAACTATAATGGGCCATGAGGCTGGCAAAGATGATAAAAGCGGCAAGCCGCGTTGCACTGGGCCCATGATCTGCATTTGTTGATTTATGGCACGCAGATCATGCAATAATCTCCATTTTCCAGATTTCTTTTTAATGACAAAGATAGGTGTATTCCAGGGAGATACAGATGGTTTTATATGCTTTAAAGACATCTGTTCATCCACCAAATCTTTGGCTGCATTTAATTTTACAGAGGAAAGTGGCCACTGAGGAACCCATACTGGATCCTCCGTCTTCCAAGTTATAGGAATGCCCTCCTCAGTGGCCCCTAGGAAAAACCCAGGCCCTGTCTCTTTTGTCTTTGCTGTACAGATAGGGGACTCTTTCGTCCCTGCAAATATTTTCCTATTCCAAAGCCTGGAGCATATCCCATATCTTGCATCATACGTTGGGCTGAATCAGAATAGTCATTACTCAATTTAAATCCCATATCCTTTAAAAGGTCTCTTCCCCAAAGGGAGATAGGGAGCTCAAGTACATATGGCTGCATTTCTCCTGAGTGGTTCTCTTGGTCCTGCCACTTTAATAACCTTGCACTCATATCTGGAGTCCTAGCATAACCCAGGCCTTGAAGTGTTTGAGAAGAGGCTTGTACAGGCCAACCTGAAGGCCAGTCTTTCTTTGATATGATACTCCTATCAGCCCCAGTATCCAAAAGGCCCAGGATCTTTTTACCATCAACTTTTAATTCCAAGACAGGGCGTTGGTCCAAATCCAGGGAGAGAAAAGTCAAATCTGTGCCCGTGGACCCAAAACCATCTTTTCCTCTCTCTCTATCCTTTGCTGCATAGCGGTCATGTAAGCTCGGTAACATGATCAATTGAGCAATTCTATCTCCAGGAGAGATAGCCGTTATACCACGGGGGGAGGCTACCATGATCTTAACCACTCCTGTATAATCTGGATCTATAACTCCAGGATGGACAATAAGTCCTCTCAAGGCCGATGATGACCTCCCTAACAACAAACCAACTGTACCAGGTTCAAGGGGTCCTTTAAAATCTGTTTCAATTAACTGGACCCCCATTTGGGGTGTTAATATGAGTCTGGTGGTGGAGCAGAGGTCCAATCCTGCTGAGCCTGCAGTGGCTCTCCGCGGTCTCTCGGATGGCGGAGGGTTGGCCATCTCTCTTGATTCTGCTCTTTGTCCTGATTCTCTACTGCCCCATATATTTGTGGGCCCTGAGGTCGTGGGCCCCGCTGTCCGTTTTTTGGACGAGCGCCACCGTAACCTTGAGATAAAGGCTGGCCATGGATGTCTATCACTGAACGGCATTCATTAGCCCAATGGTTCCCTTTTTTACATTTTGGACATAACCCTGGCCGCCTGGGGCGTTGTACGCTTCCTGTACTTTCTGTACTCCTTCCCCTGGGGCACTGTCTTTTAAAGTGTCCCATCTTGCCACACTTAAAACAAACTCCTGAACTTCCTCCACCTTTTTTGGCCAACTGTATTACTGCGGCAGCGAGACCAGCATTAGTTAACGGCCCTCCAGGCTCTCTACACACTTTCATCCAAGCCTCTAGGCCTTTGTTCTTATAAGGGGTGATAGCAGCTCTACATTCTTTGGTACATTGCTCATAGACCAACTGTTTTATTAGTGGCAAAGCAGCATCTGGGTCACCAAAAATCTTCCCTGCTGCCTCCACCATTCGTGCTACAAAATCTGAAAAGGCCTCCATGGGGCCCTGTAGAATCTTAGTTAAGTTTCCACTCACCTCCCCTTTATTAGGAAGAGATCTCCAAGCCTTGATAGCTATCTTGTTTATTTGCTCATAAATCTGAATAGGATATCCTATCTGCTGATTGGCAAATCTCCCCTGCCCAAGCAGCATATCTCTATCCCAGGCTTGATTTCCATCTCTCTGATTATTGGCTGCTTGCTCAGTAGCATACTCAATCAAGAAAGCTTTCCAGTCTAAGTATTGCCCTGGACTTAAGCAGGCGCGGACCAGGCCACTCCAATCACTTGGAGTCATACAATGTCTGCTTAATGCTTCCACTTGAGCCATTGTAAAAGAAGCGGTAGTACCATA
>CAJQZJ010010411.1:5652317-5723071 GCA_907164525.1 Lophiomys imhausi
ATACCATTCAAGGCTAAAGCAGCAAGTGCAGTGGGATAATGTTCTATGGATTTTTTCGGAGAAATCTTTGAATAGGTCCATAATAATGGTCCGTCCTGCCATAACAATCCTGTAGGTTGACTATAGGTGGCAAATATGCACAATGCAATGGGCTGTCCTTCCTGCCATCTCTTTAGGAAGGCACTCTGTAACCTTTCTTCCACTTTACATAAAGCTTTTCTTGCTTCGTCTGTTAATTGCCTAGGAGAATTAAGTGCTGAG
This sequence comes from Lophiomys imhausi, assembly GCA_907164525.1. Taxonomy (NCBI): domain Eukaryota; kingdom Metazoa; phylum Chordata; class Mammalia; order Rodentia; family Muridae; genus Lophiomys; species Lophiomys imhausi. The sequence goes on from CAJQZJ010010411.1 coordinate 5,652,579, forward strand.
TCACCTTTCAAAATATCATATAGGGGTCTTATTTCATAATTTGGTAGCTTTAAATAGCCTCTTACCCAATTGATATCTCCTAACAACCTTTGAAAATCATTTAAAGTCTTTAAATTATCTTTTCTTATCTCAATCTTTTGAGGTATTATCTTTTCAGGTCCAACCTTCGCTCCTAAATAATCAACCACATTTTCCTTTTGAACCTTATCAGGAGCAATAAACAACCTTTTCTTTTTTAATAATAGAACTAATTCTTCATAGGCCCGATCTAACATTTGTTCACTCTTAGCTGCCAGTAAGATATCATCCATATAATGAACACATCTCAAATCTGGAAAATTCTTTCTCAAGGGAGCAATGGCTTCCCCCACATACAGTTGGCACATAGTGGGGCTGTTTGCCATGCCCTGGGGTAATACTACCCATTCAAACCTCTGATCAGGTTCCTCATGGTTACAGGATGGAACAGTAAATGCAAATCTCTCACTATCCTTGGCACACAAAGGGATGGAGAAAAAACAATCTCTTATATCTATAACTATAATGGGCCATGAGGCTGGCAAAGATGATAAAAGCGGCAAGCCGCGTTGCACTGGGCCCATGATCTGCATTTGTTGATTTATGGCACGCAGATCATGCAATAATCTCCATTTTCCAGATTTCTTTTTAATGACAAAGATAGGTGTATTCCAGGGAGATACAGATGGTTTTATATGCTTTAAAGACATCTGTTCATCCACCAAATCTTTGGCTGCATTTAATTTTACAGAGGAAAGTGGCCACTGAGGAACCCATACTGGATCCTCCGTCTTCCAAGTTATAGGAATGCCCTCCTCAGTGGCCCCTAGGAAAAACCCAGGCCCTGTCTCTTTTGTCTTTGCTGTACAGATAGGGGACTCTTTCGTCCCTGCAAATATTTTCCTATTCCAAAGCCTGGAGCATATCCCATATCTTGCATCATACGTTGGGCTGAATCAGAATAATCATTACTCAATTTAAATCCCATATCCTTTAAAAGGTCTCTTCCCCAAAGGGAGATAGGGAGCTCAAGTACATATGGCTGCATTTCTCCTGAGTGGTTCTCTTGGTCCTGCCACTTTAATAACCTTGCACTCATATCTGGAGTCCTAGCATAACCCAGGCCTTGAAGTGTTTGAGAAGAGGCTTGTACAGGCCAACCTGAAGGCCAGTCTTTCTTTGATATGATACTCCTATCAGCCCCAGTATCCAAAAGGCCCAGGATCTTTTTACCATCAACTTTTAATTCCAAGACAGGGCGTTGGTCCAAATCCAGGGAGAGAAAAGTCAAATCTGTGCCCGTGGACCCAAAACCATCTTTTCCTCTCTCTCTATCCTTTGCTGCATAGCGGTCATGTAAGCTCGGTAACATGATCAATTGAGCAATTCTATCTCCAGGAGAGATAGCCGTTATACCACGGGGGGAGGCTACCATGATCTTAACCACTCCTGTATAATCTGGATCTATAACTCCAGGATGGACAATAAGTCCTCTCAAGGCCGATGATGACCTCCCTAACAACAAACCAACTGTACCAGGTTCAAGGGGTCCTTTAAAATCTGTTTCAATTAACTGGACCCCCATTTGGGGTGTTAATACGAGTCTGGTGGTGGAGCAGAGGTCCAATCCTGCTGAGCCTGCAGTGGCTCTCCGCGGTTTCTCGGATGGCGGAGGGTTGGCCATCTCTCTTGATTCTGTTCTTTGTCCTGATTCTCTACTGCCCCATATATTTGTGGGCCCTGAGGTCGTGGGCCCCGCTGTCCGTTTTTTGGACGAGCGCCACCGTAACCTTGAGATAAAGGCTGGCCATGGATGTCTATCACTGAACGGCATTCATTAGCCCAATGGTTCCCTTTTTTACATTTTGGACATAACCCTGGCCGCCTGGGGCGTTGTACGCTTCCTGTACTTTCTGTACTCCTTCCCCTGGGGCACTGTCTTTTAAAGTGTCCCATCTTGCCACACTTAAAACAAACTCCTGAACTTCCTCCACCTTTTTTGGCCAACTGTATTACTGCGGCAGCGAGACCAGCATTAGTTAACGGCCCTCCAGGCTCTCTACACACTTTCATCCAAGCCTCTAGGCCTTTGTTCTTATAAGGGGTGATAGCAGCTCTACATTCTTTGGTACATTGCTCATAGACCAACTGTTTTATTAGTGGCAAAGCAGCATCTGGGTCACCAAAAATCTTCCCTGCTGCCTCCACCATTCGTGCTACAAAATCTGAAAAGGCCTCCATGGGGCCCTGTAGAATCTTAGTTAAGTTTCCACTCACCTCCCCTTTATTAGGAAGAGATCTCCAAGCCTTGATAGCTATCTTGTTTATTTGCTCATAAATCTGAATAGGATATCCTATCTGCTGATTGGCAAATCTCCCCTGCCCAAGCAGCATATCTCTATCCCAGGCTTGATTTCCATCTCTCTGATTATTGGCTGCTTGCTCAGTAGCATACTCAATCAAGAAAGCTTTCCAGTCTAAGTATTGCCCTGGACTTAAGCAGGCGCGGACCAGGCCACTCCAATCACTTGGAGTCATACAATGTCTGCTTAATGCTTCCACTTGAGCCATTGTAAAAGAAGCGGTAGTACCATAAGTACGAACCGACTCTGCAAGAGATTTTACCACCTTAAAATCAAGCGGTTCCTCGTACCTGTTCCCTTGTGGGTCTTGATATACAGGATAAGCAAACTGTAATTCTGTTCTTACTTGTGTCCACATCCCCGGGCAGAAAGATCTCCCTACTTTCAGTGACTGAACATGCTGATCTATCTGAGTGGCTTCTGGATATGGAGGAGGAGTTAAAGGTGCCATGGCAACGGCTTTGTTTACACCAGCTGCCGCTAGCGTGGCTGAAGGCGCTGTAGCGACGACTCCGCCCACTCCGACTGCTGCTGACGTGTCAGGCGCCATGGCGACAGCTCCACCCACACCGACTGCAGCAGCGGCTCCTCCCACACTGACTGCCGCCTGCGTGTCCTTCTCTTTTACTTTTTTCTTTTCCTTTTTTCTTATAACAGTCCTCTCCAACTGTTCTAGTAGAGCGTGTAGCTCTCCTTCAGAATCTGTGCTCTCTGAGTCCTCAAAATCTCTAAAATCTCTAAAATCTGTGAGATCGGGATAGAGAGGAACTTTCTTTTTGCCTCCCTTTTCACTGTCTGCCTGCTCAAATCTTTCACCTTTGTCACTGTCTACTTGCTCAGATCTTTCCCCTTGCAGCAGTTCCAAGGCTGACTCTCCCTCTCTGATTGCATTACAACATCTCTGATCTTCTAAACAACTCCTCACCATTTTCCAAATCGGTCTTACTCCATGCTTCAGAGTCCCTTGCTCCCAAGCAAAATCCAAGTCCCTGCCTAATTTGTCCCAGCAGGATACCGTAAGATTCCCGGACACCGCAAACCACGGAGCCATGGAATCACACTCATTCAAAAATCTTTCTAGGGTAGACTTCTTAATCTTCAATTTCCTAGCTAAAAGTAGCTCCTGAAGAGCCAGAAAAATTGGGTGTGACTCAGACAACCCCATGTTTAAAAATTTACTTTCAGTTTGCAGCTTCTCCACGAAACTGTATCTTTTGTTCGCTATCTCCGCGAAACCTTACCGTACGTTCACTATCTCCGCGAAACTTCACCGTACGTTCGCTATTATCCGCGAAACTTTACCTTACGTTCGCTACCGTGAAACTTTATTGTCCTGATTTATCCCAGGAACTTACCAGTGCACTGCCCCTGACTGCAAGAGTTCTGAGTCTTCTCTGGTTCCCCGTACGGGCCACCACTTGTCGCGTCCCTCTTGACCGGCAAGAACGACGCAACTCGCAAAAGCTCTTCTCAAGCAGTTTATTCAGGTCCCTTGAAAACAGTCTTCCGAATGAGGGCCGGGCAGACCCAACCCACAGGCTAAATACTAAATGAACAGCCAATCAAGTAAAGCCACGTAGTGCAATCTTAGAGGCCCACGTATGCGGAAGCAAGCCAGATCAGCGGTCTTAGCCAAATATGGACTTGTTTACCACCGATAGCGCTCACCGTCGGGCTGGTGGAAGGCGGAGACCAGCGCCATCTTTAAGGCGCGGCACGTCGCAGCTCTCTACAGCTTTCTACATCACCAATGATAAGATACCTTTAAAATGCATTTACACTCACTGTATTTGTGACACCAATGCTCTTGGGTCTGTCAGGAAGAGGACCATTTGGTAAGCAGTGAGAAAAGTCAAGAAATAGGATCACGTGTCAACCGTGTTGTCTTCACAAATTAGAAAACATTGTGAAAGGCATGTTGATTTCTGAGATATTGGTATCTAAAATGTTAATAACATGACTCTCATATTGGTGAAATATAAAGCATCTTTCACATTTCCTAGTTGTTTTGTATTGACTTTATATATAACATGTCTTTTTGAATAGGGTATTGTATAATATTTGAATATTTACTTTAAACACTTTTTTGTCTTTTGCTAGCACATCTGAAGTGTGAGATTCATTTGGGAATCTGGATTGTGTATATAGATCATTGAATTATTATTATTTTAACATTGGTAAATATAAGTTTTTCAATTGTCCTTATTATATTCAAATTTTTAACATGGTACTCAGTGCATTGATTTTTTTAACCAAACAAATCTTATTTACATGTAATGAATGCTATAAGTGACCATGAAAATTTAAAATTGGAAAAGGCTTATTTATTATTTCTTCAAAACTGAAATGTATTGAAAATGAACTTGATTTTTTAATGTATTTGACAACTCAAAACATTTTACAATTTTATACTGATATCTAAATCATGTTGAATATTCAGTAATGAAAAGTCTGATTTTTCCCCCTGAAATTCCTGTTTTTGAAATGTGCTGAGTGTATTCAGGGAGCAAGAGTTTAATTTCAAATAAGTTTGAAAATGGCTTCTAGCTCACTAAGTCATAATTACTATTTTGACGGGTACATCTTATAGACATTTATTTTAATTGCAAATGTTAGCAATTCATTTTGGTATGGCAGCCTCTGCCATTGTTTTGTTGCCCAATTACGCTTACAGAAGCCATGTCAGAAATTCAACCTGTAATTCAGTAATTAACCTGTATCATCAATTAGCTCTTGTGAATACAGATGTCCTATGAATAAAATACTGTTTTTTTTTTCTTTTTTACTAATTAAGTAAAATTTCACCCCACCACCTCTACCTACTCAGCCTTACCTGCCACTGTCACTGACTCTTCTTGATCACATCATACATATACTTTGGATATGGTGGCTCTCTATGTCCATGATTGCCCTGTTTGTGGATGTCACCACTTCCAATCGGGTTTTGCTTTATAGCCTGCTTTCTCTACTGGACTTAACCTTTGCAACCTCTGTTTCTTCTATGGCCTTGAAAGGCAAGTCATACCTTGCTGTCCCCACTTGACTGAAATATTTTTGGTTTTACTTGAGAGGAATATGCTGGCATTCTTAGCAAGGACTGCAGGGCTAATTGCAGCCCACCAGTCCTTTCCTGAGTCTTGCTGTGTCTCACTCACCACAGTGAATTCCTCTGAGGCAGATCCTTCCACAGGGCTATTGTGCATGCAATGTTTTGTCCTGAGTAGAGTATTCTTTCTGCCTTACAGAGCTTCTCTTGACTGGGTCCTTTCTTCTAAATATGAGAACCCACTTCACATGACTACCATACTTACTCCAGTAGAAACTTCATCTCTTCCTTTATTGTTCTCATCTTAAAATGCAAGTTTAGGTTTGTGGATTTCTCTTGATTAGGTTTGTATGTTACACCACAGTGATCTTCAGAAATACAGGCTCTTATTTTCTCTATTCTCCAGCAGCTGGTTTTTCAGTGTGCAATGGTTACTTGTTTAAAAGAAAAACTGAATAAGTGGAACAATGAAGTGGGTTAAGTCATACGTGGGCTACTTTAAAGTTGGCTTTTACAAGAAACATTTGCCATGAAGAATAACAAGACCATAATAGACACTGTTTTCAATAGATTTTTGAAAGATTTAAGGATACATAGCTTGGAAATGTTCTTAATTTAAAAATGTATCTTATCATTTGCAAGTCAAGAACATTATATATTTAGTTGGGCACTGCCATTTCTTAGTTGTGCAAAGTCAAGCAGTAAATTATCATTGCAAATCTGTGCTCTACCTGCTCTAAATATTTTTCTGGCTTGTCAAAAATTGCAGGTGTGTGTAGAGGAGTGTGAACTATAAAGCAGTGTTTATGAGGCTTAACTATTAAATAGGCCTAGCCAGTTCTGTTAGTTATTGCTGCAAATTTTATCGCATTTTTTGGAATAAATTATAAACTTCAAATATTATTTACATATCAGATTTTCCACCAATTAAAACAAGATTTGCCCTCTGCAATCTTCTGGGATTGCTGTGATTTTATTGCTGATTATGATGTACTTTGTGATATTAAAATCATCATACCCTTCTGAATTAACCAGGGGGATATGCTAGAGCAACAGGACGGATAGAACGGATCTCTCTATATAAAAACGGGATGTGTTAGAGTAGCCTACCGGTTATGATTAGACTATCCCAAAAATAGATGTCTTCTTGTAGTCTTTCATCCAGGGCAGTTAGTCAGGCAGGGTTCTGGAAGCAGGAACTGAGCTAGACGCCATGGAGAAGTGCTGTTTGCTGGCTTGCTCTTCAAGGTTTTCTCAGCCTACTTCATTGTAGTATTCTAAACAACTCACCCAGGGTGGGGACTATCTCCCCAGGGATGGCCCCGCCCACATCAATCATCAATCAAGAAAATGCCCAGCAGGCCAGTATGGTGACAACATTATCTCAAGTGAGGTTCCCTCTTCAAAAATGACATGAAACTAGGCAATGCAGTTTCTAAGAATTTATTTGCCTGTCATCATACAAACAATATTTGTAGAGTAGCATTTGCCTAAAGGTTTTAAAAACTAGAGGCTATTATTTCTATTGGTCATATTGAAAATAATTCAAGAAAGGTATTGTGTTTTTTATAGAGAGTCAGAATTAGTGAAAGAAAGAGAAAGTTTTATTTGTCTCCTATAATTGAATTTTTATGTGATTATTGATTGGCATTCAGTAAATCCAATTAATGTAATAAGTCTTCCCATGGTTAAAATGAAGATTCTGTAAAACTAATAAGAGTATTAGTCAATGCTTAATATTTATTCTGATGCTTGGGTCACCATAATGGCATTTACATATTGCCTTATTGTTCTAATGACATTCTGAACATGGGTCAGGCTGCCATAATAAAAGGCTGTGGACTATGGAGCTCAAGCAACTGACTGACACACAATACCACACACTTTGGAAAGCTGTAAGTGCAGGATTAGGATGTCAGTACACTGGTGCTCTGTCTCAGGACATCCTTCTTGTTTGCAGATGGTCTCACCTCTTTAGGGTGAACTCACAGACCTCTGCCTGAACAAGTGTGAGCTTGGAGGTGCCTTTTCCTGAAAGATACCAATATTAAGAGCTCACAACCTACACTCATTTAATCTTTTAAAATCCCTTTGGAGTAATTTTCTCTAAAAGCAACCATACTGGATTTGGCATCAACATGGGAAGTTCTTAGGCACACAGCATTCCTCTCAAAACACCATCCAGGCTAAGTTCTGTTGAGATCATAGCCAGATTAGAAGAAACAGTGGAAGGTATGCTTATTTTCCAGAGTTACACAGTAGTAAGTGTCCCAGTCAGGATTAGAACCCACAAAGTCAAATCTCTTTTAATGGTAGCTCTATTTCTGTTCCAATGAGGTCACAGGGCAAAGATGAAAGAGTAGTTTCCAGTCAGTCCTTCTTGAATGTGTTAGTTCATTCCAATCTATCATGTCATTTACTGAATCAAAATACCTAGGAAAGCAATAGTTTAAAAAACTTGATTTAAAAAGTATTTTTGAAATGATTCATATGTATTTTGCATGGTAGTCACTGTTTCTCAAAAAAGAAAAAAAAAGCATCCAGTTTAGGGAAGGAAGCATGAAACTATATCCTCGAAGGTGAGTCATGTGTGACTGAGACTCTGGAACATGGTTAAACTCTTGCTCAATGTAAAACATTGACACAAACCAAGTCCATTAAAAATGATATTCAGCCTGGTATACTAGAACACATCTTTAATCCTAGTGCTGTCAAGGCAGAGGCAGGAGAATCTCTGTGAGCTTGAGGACAGCCTGGTCTACATAGTGAGTTCCAGGACAGCCAGGGCAATGTAGAGAGACCCTGTGTCAAATAAATACATAAATAATTAGATAGACATACAGATGGATGAATGGACAGACGGATAGACAGATAGATGATAGATAGATGGACGGACAGATGGACAGACATACGGATGGACAGACAGACAGACAGACAGATGGATAGATAGACAGACAGACAGACAGACAGACAGACAGACAGACAGATAGATAGATAGATAGATGGATAGAGGGATAGGTAGTTAGATGGATAGATGGATCGATGGATCAAAGGATGGATTAATAGAAGATAGATGGATAGATGATAGATACATGATAGATAGATAGATAGATAGATAGATAGATAGATAGATAGATAGATAGATAGATAAATAGATAGATAGATAGAATAAATAATGTAATATTAAAAATTAAAATAATTCTTCAAGGCAAATACATTCCACTTTTAACCAATTGATTCTTGCAGTCAGTAGATAGTTCTTCATGCCTCATATTTTACTGGCTTTGGGTATGTGACAGTCCTTTGGGCTTTGACCTTTTATTTTTCTTGTGCCTTCTTTCTCTCTATATATTTTGAAGTGTCCACTCCCTCCTAATATCTACTACATCTCTTTACAAGCTCCTCTCTCTTTACCACATCAGCCCCTTGCTGTTCCTGAATCGATTGCAGGATAGTCCATCCTGCTTCCTTCAAGATAGGCTCTTTGTCCTCTTCTCTCTGACTTTGCTCTTTCTGAGGACAGAGAAAGTATAAAGTCATCATTTGGCTTAATTCCTGAGGCTCTGACACATGGAATGGCATCAGTATTTTCTGAAACTCTATTTCCTAAAGTATGTTACCTAAGAACTCACATGTCACAAAATACCCAAGATATATTCCAAATAAATTCTACAATAATTTCTTTTAAAATTTTATTTATTCTTTTTAATTTTTTAACTTGTTGCTTCAGGTTACATCTCCATCATATTGTCCTCTTTCCCCCCTTCCCCGTTCCTCCCTCCCACCCTCTAACCCCTAATCCTTCCATCTCACTCCTCTGGAGTGGAGTGTCCCTACATAACAGTCCCCCATCCTGGTTCAGAAGTCATATGAGGGCCAAAAGCCTCCTCATACACTGGGGGCCTACAAGGGAGTACCACCAGTGAAAAGGGTCTCATTGCCAGGGAGAGAAAAATAAAAAATAAAAATAAAAACACACACACAAACAAACAAAGTCTATGTCCATGTTCCCTTTGGTGCGTTGGTTGTAGTATGGATATCCTGTACTATATAGCTAAAATCCGACTATAAGTGAATAGAAGCCATGTGCATCCTTCTGGGCCTGGTTTAGTTCACACAGGATGAGCTTCTCTAGTTCCTTCCATTTGGCTGCAAATTGCATGGTTTCCTTGTATAGATGTACCACAGTTTTTTAATCCATTCTTCGGTTGAGGGACATCTGGGTTGTTTCCAGTTTCTAGCTATTAGAAATAAGGCTGCTATGAACATAGATGAGGTAACTTCCTTATGATTCTGTGAGAAGTCATTTGGGTGTATACCCGGAAGTGGTATGGCTGGGTCCTGAGGCAAAGCTATTCCAAGTTTTCTAAGATATCCCCAGACTGACCTCCATAGTGGTTGCACAAGCCTGCATTCCCAACAGCAATGGAGGAGGGTTCCCCTTTCTCCACACCCTAGCCAGCATGTGCTGTCATTTGAGCTTTTGATCTTATCCATTCTGACAGGTGTGAGATGGAATCTCAGAGTTGTCTTGAGTTGCATTTCTCTGATGATTAAGGATGTTGAGCATTTCTTCAAGTGTCTCTCAGCTTTTAGGATTCCCCCCTTTGTGATTTCTCTGTTTAGCTCTTTCCCCCATTTTTTGATTGGATTATTTGGTTTCTTGGCATTTAATTTCTTGAGTTCTTTGTAGATTTTGGATATTAGCCCTCTGTCAGATGTGGGGTTGGTGCAGATTTTTTCCAAATCTGTAGCCTGCTGTTTTGTTCGAATGACAGTGTCTTTGCCTTACAGAAGCTTTTCAGTTTCATGAGGTCCCATTTACTAATTGTTGTTCTTAGGTCCTGAACTGTTGGTGTTCTGTTCAGGAAGTTGTCACCTGTGCCAATGATTTCGAGGGTTTTTCCCACTTTCTCTTCTGGTAGATTTAGTGTGACCGGGCTTATGTTAAGGTCTTTGATCCACTTGAACTTAAGTTTTGTATAAGGTGATAAGTATGGGTCTAATTTCATTGTTTTACAAGTGGACATCCAGTTGGACCAGCACCATTTGTTGAAGATGCTGTCCTTTTTCCATTGTATGGTTTTGGCTTCTTTGTCAAAAATTAGGTGGCCATAGATGTGTGGGTTCATTTCTGGATCTTCAGTTTTATTCCATTGATCTACTGGTCTGTTTCTATACCAGTACCATACTGTTTTTTACTACTATCGCTCTGTAGTACAGCTTGAATTCTGGGATGGTGATACCTCCAGATATTTTTTTTATTATACAAGATTGATTTAGCTATTCTGGTTTTTTTTGTTGTTCCATATGAAATTGAGAATAGCTTTTTCCAGGTCTATAAAGAATTTTGTTGGTATTTTGTTAGGAATTGCATTGAATCTGTATATTGCTTTTGGTAGGATGGCCATTTTTATTATGTTGATCCCACCTATCCATGAGCATGGGAGATCTTTCCATCTTCTAAAGGCCTCTTCAATTTCTTTCTTCAAGGGCTTGACGGTCTTGTTATACAGGTCCTTTAATTGCTTGGTTAGAGTTACACCCAGGTATTTTATATTGTTTCTGGCTATTGTGAAGTGAGTTGTTTCCCTTATTTCTTTCTCAGCCCATTTGTTTGTTGTATAAAGAAGGGCTTCTGATTTTTTTGAATTATTTTTGTATCCAGCCACCTTGCTGAAGGTGTTTATCAGCTGTAAGAGTCCTCTGGTGGAGTTTTTGGCGTTACTTATGTATACTATCATATCTTCTGAAAATAGGGGTAATTTGATTTCTTTGTTTCCAATTTGTATCCCCTTGATCTCCTTTAGTTGTCTTATTGCTTTAGCAAGAACTTCAAGTACTATATTGAAGAGATATGGTGAAAGTGGGCATCCTTGTCTTGTCCCTGAGTTTAGAGGAAATGCTTCAAGTTTCTCTCCATTTAATTTGATGTTGGCCACTGGCTTGCTGTATATTGCCTTTATTATTTCTATGTACGGTCCTTGTATGCCCGTTCTCTCCAGAACCTTTAGCATGAAGGGGTGTTGGATTTTGTCATGTGGTTTTTTTCTTTCATCTTATTTATATGGTGAATTACATTGATAGACTTTTGTATGTTGAACCATCCCTGCATTCCTGGGATGAAGCCTACGTGATCATGGTGTATGATACTTTTGATGTGTTCTTGAAATCGGTTTGCTAGTATTTTATTAAGTATTTTTGCATCAATGTTCATGAGGGATATTGGTCTGAAGTTCTCTTTCTTTGTTGGATCTTTGTGTGGTTTAGGAATCAGGGTGACTGTGGCCTCATAGAATGAGTTTGGTAGTGTTCTTTCTGATTCTATTTGGTGAGTTTGAAGGGGATTGGTGTTAGCTCTTCTTTGAAGGTCTGGTAGAATTCTGTGCTAAAACAATTTTGCCCTGGGCTTCTTTTAGTTGGGAGATTTTTAATGACTGTTTCTATTTCCTTAAGGGTTATAGGATTGTTTAATATGTCAACTTGATCTTGGTTTAGCTTCAATAGGTGGAATCTATCAAGAAAATTGTCCATTTCACTTAAGTTTTCATCTTTGGTGGAGTATAGATTTTTAAAGTAGGACCCAAATAGTCTCTGGACTTCTTCAATGTCTGCTGTTATTTTTCCCTTTTCATTTCTGATTTTGTTGATTTGGGTTTTTTCCCTCTGTCTTTTAGTTAATTTGGCTAAGGGTCTGTCTATTTTGTTGATTTTCTCGAAGAACCAATTGGTTTCATTGATTCTTTTTGTTTCTAAGTTGTTGGTTTCAGCCCTAAGTTTGATGATTTTCTGTCTTCTGCTCCTCTTGGCAGTGTTTGCTTCTTTTATTTCCAATTCAGCCAGTTTAGCTGTTAGTTCGCTAATTTGAGCTGTCACAATTTTCTTTTTGAAGGCACTTAGTGCTATGAACTTTATTCTTAATTAGGTGTACATGTGTGGGTATGTGAATGTTAGTGCAGTTTCCTGCGCAAGAACAGAGGCATTACCTCTGCTTGGAGCTGGAGTTATTGTTGGTTGTGAACTGCCCAACATGTGTCTTGGAATCAAACACCAGTGATCTTAGCTGTTGAGCCATTTCTCCAGCCTCTTCAGTCAGTCTTATCTGGGAACTCTTCAGTTTGTTCTCTTAATGGGAAATGAACAATGCACATTTATTGTAGCTGAAGTTCTGGGAAAAAAAGAAAAAGAAGGAATTCAGCATGGCCTACTCCTTTAAATGAAGCTATTCGAATAGCTCATATGTTTGGCTTGGTGTGTTGATATTCTTTCCATGTTCCTACACCAAGAATACTGTACCACACTACCATGCATTTCCTCATTAGTTGGTGTTTAATTTCCTACAGGTATCTTTTAATTATTAGTTCTATGACCATTTAGTATGTGCTTTAATTTCTCCCACCAACTCTTCCCAGATAAACTTCCTCTTCCCTACCCATCCAACTTCTTGTCCTCATTTATTTTTTGAAATCCTTTAAGACCAGGATTGCATCTCATATATTTTTTCAGGTATGGTCTTTCACTAGGTCACCTCACAGTCAGTAAAAATTGCCAACAGCTCCATGGCCAGAGATGATACTATATGTCCAATTCCCAAATGCTGGAGTTTGGGAATTGCACAGGTTTTTGTATGTACTGTCTCCAGCATTGTCAGTTCATATGTGTAGCTGCCTTCCTATATCCGGAAGACATTGCTTTATTGCAGTCCCCTAGCACCTTAGGCTCTTAGATACTTTTCACTCCTTCTATTGTAGTGATCCCTGAGTGTTGGGCCTTAGGAGGAGTGAGTGAGCATGCTTGCATGCATGCATGTGTGAGTGTGTGTGTGTGCACGCGTGTGCGTACATCTATATGTCTGTGGGATATGTATGCTTCCTTTAGGGATGAACATTTTTTTTTATTTATTACTTCAGGTTACATCTCCATTGCACTATCCTCTTTCCACCCCTCCAAGTCCCGCCCTGCCACCCTCTATCCCTTCCATCCCACTCCTCTGCAGTGGAGTGTCCCTACATAACAGTCCCCCAACCCAGTTCAGCAGTAATATGAGGGCCAAGAGCCTCCTCATTCACCGGGGCCCCTTAAGGTAGCACCACTAGGGCAAAGTGTCTCATTGACAGGAAACAAAGTCTATGTTTCTGTTCCCTTTGGTGCATTGGTGGTAATATAGTTATCTTGTACTCTATGGGTAAAATCCGACTATAAGTGAATAGATGCCATGTGCATCCTTCTGAGTCTGGATTACCTCATTCAGAATGAGCTTCTCTAGTTCCATCCATTTGGCTGAAAATTGAATGATTTTGTTGTTTCTGATAGCTGAGTAGTATTCCATTGTGTAGATGTACCACAGTTTTTTAATCCACTCTTTGGTTGAGGGACATCTGGGTTGTTTCCAGTTTCTAGCTATTACAAATAAGTTGCTATGAACATAGATGAGGAAACTTCCTTGTGATTAGGTGAGGAGTCATTTGGATGTATACCCAGAAGTGGTATGTCTGGGTCCTGAGGCAGAGCTATTCCAAGTTTTATAAGATATTGCCAGACTGATTTCCATAGTGGTTGCACAAGCCTGTAATTCCAACAGCAATGGAGGACGGTGGTGAGGAGTCATTTGGATGTATACCCAGAAGTGGTATGTCTGGGTCCTGAGGCAGAGCTATTCCAAGTTTTATAAGATATTGCCAGACTGATTTCCATAGTGGTTGCACAAGCCTGTAATTCCAACAGCAATGGAGGACGGTTCCCCTTTCTTCACACCCTCGCCATCATGTGCTCTCCAATGAGCCTCTGATCTTAGTCATTCAGACAGGTGTGAGATGGAATCTCAGAGTTGTCTTGAGTTGCATTTCTTTGATGATTAGGGATGCTGAGCATTTCTTCAAGTGTCTCTCAGCCATTAGGAATTCCTCCTTTGTGAATTTTCTGCTAAACTCTGTTCCTCATTTTTTGATTGGATTATTTGGTTTCTTGGCATTTAATTTCTTGAGTTCTTTGTAAATTATGGATATTAGCCCTCTGTCAGATGTGGAGTTGGTAATTTTTAAAAAATACATAGAACTTTCCTGGAGTGGAGGTGTGAATAGGCTCTAAGGACCTCTAGAAAATTTTGCCACAGAGAATTGGGAAGAAGTGTAGGACAAAAATAGCATGTGTTTTGAGAGGAAAAAGCTATGAAAAGGTTAGAATTGAGATTTGGAGAGTGACCAGTGTGAGGTTATGAGTGTGGATATTCTAAATTAAGTCCTGGAAGGAAACATGAGTAATAGAATGGAAGAGAACAGAGAAAAAAATAGAAGGGAAGGTAAGTATACCAATAGCATATTGTAAATATTTCCTGATCCTTGCAATGTTTCCAGATGCTGGTCTTGACAGGGTCATAGAAAATATGGATGAAGGTGTGTGTGTGTGTGTGTGTGTGTGTGTGTGTGTGTGTGCACAAGAAAAAGAGAGAGAGTCTCTGTTCGTTTTTCTATGTCTATTTTTCTGTCAAGATACCTTTAAATTACTCAAACTTACCCCATCATCTCAGGACACTAGTCTTGGCATCTGAGATTGATGACATAAGCTGCTATTCTCTAAAAGTCTTTAAATTTGAAGTTTCTGAACAGTAGAAGGCCTCCGGTCCTGCTGTGTGTGAAGATAGGGCACTGCCGTACATTAGACGACGTGCAGCCTTTATTTCTACATTTACTTTCAAGTCTGTCATTTTTATTACTGCTCTTAGACGTTCTTTCTGGGAGGACAGCCTTTGCACCTGCTTGTCAAAGTTTTTAAGAGACAAACTCTTTAATAAATTGAATGAAAGCAAGTTCAGGGAGCTTGAATTTCATTGCTTCTTTTTTTTTCACTTTTATAAATACTAGAAAAAGTCACATGTGCCTTAAGTTTCTTGCTTCCTTTGTAGGTAAAGATACTTTCATTGAAGTGGATATAAATGTTTGAATCCCAAGAATGTCCTTGAATTTTAGTTTGAAACCACAAGCACCCACAGACTAGGTACTTTAAAAACACTCCAGTTAAATTAACTTTAAATTAGTTATAGGAAAACTGAGCAATGGAGATCATTCAGTATTTGCAGAGATGTCATGGCAATGCACAGGCACAGAAAAGTGGCCAGTTGTTGAGAGTGTTATTACCAACTCATCTAGATTAGGAAAGATCTGAAAAAAATGTAGTGATGCACAACTCTGTGTGTGTCTGTGGGGGCATTCCTAGAGACTTTTTATGAAGGCTCTCATGAGGTGAGTATTCAATCCCTTAAAAATTGTAATTTTAGGACAGATGGGGGTAGTAGATGAAAGAAAATGAGGTTCAGGGAGGGAGTCATTCACTGGGCACATGTCTCTCAAGGCTAAATCCTACCTTGACCTTTTTATTCCATTTCTGTGCTTCCTGCTTACCAGATATAAAGAATTTCCTCTGCCATGCATTGTGGCCTCTGTGCTAGTCCCTTCATATGCAAGGGAGTTATGTGATTGTAGACCGACACCATGATCCATAATAAATCTTACTCGGTTAGTTTTTTAAATTATTAATATTTTTAATTACATCTTTGGTCCCAAAAGCAGTTAATATGTTGTCCCAACTTGCATTTCCAAGGTTAGCCAGCAGGCATGTCTGTGGGGGCATTTTGTTGATCACTGAGTGATGTAGGAGTGTGTTGTCACCCCTGGGCAGGTGGCCCAGTGTTGTATAACAGTGGCGTCTGAACATGAGGCTGGAAGCAAGCAGTAAGCAAGGCGTGTTTCTGCATGGTCTCTGCTTCAGTTCCTGCCTCCAGGCTCCTGCTTGAACCCCTGCTCTGGCTTCCCTTGATGATAAACTAAAACCTGTAAGCTGAAATAAACTGTTTGCTCCTCCAGTAGCTTTTTTATTGTGGTGTTTATCAGGTCAGTTTAAAACAAACTAGTGCAGTCTTTATCTCACTTACTCCGTGTTCCTCAAATTGTAAGAAAAGAAAATTGACTCTAATGTTAGAAACTAGCTGCTCATTAGTTGTCACTCTTGGCTGTTGATGTGCCAGCTAAAGTACAGGTCACGTAGGATGGGCTACAGTGCCAAGATAATTGAGTTCATGTTCTATGTATGTATGGGAATATATTTTTTCTTATGTATCATTACCATGAATTACATAAAGCCGATTGCTTTCCAGTGTGTGAGTGTTCCTTATTCAGTCAGTTGAAGATCTTAATCTAAAAAGACAGACCTTTCTCTGAATAACAGACATCCCTAATCACCAACATGTTGTTTTCTCATCTTGTAAGATGAATTGACATACTAGGTTTTTTGTTTGTTCATTTTTTTTTCTCATGGCATAGCACTAATACTACTTCTGCAAATTACATTTTGGTTAAAAGTCAACATAAGCATTATGTGCAAATCTATTGGCTGAACTTATATGTATGATATAGGTTGTAGAGTTCTAATATCTTTGAGTTGAATTCTACACATTGGTTGTGTCAGCAGTATTTATCGTAATTTTATATATGTCTTCACATATACATTTTTTTTCAAAGAAGAGGGAGATAAACAACTATATGGATTCATAAAGATTTTCTTTTCTGTGTGAGTTTGTTAGATGTTTAGAGTGGCTCACTATTCACATTCCCCAAGTGATTATCAAATGTATTTTAGACATAAAAAAAAACTTGTTCCGTTATTGTTATCATGTATTGAGATATCAGTGTTTAATTAGAAGTAGGAAAACAGAAAAATATCAGCAGCCTCTGTCGTTTAATACAAACCTCCAAAATTAACTCTGACTTAGTAAATGTAATATTTTCACAAACAATGCTGTTGAAATATTTCTACTGCAAAGGTTAGCTCGTATGTGCATAACTGAAGATGTTCAGTTTCCACAGCCTGAAGAACCACTTGAACAATGAAACCTATGTGGTGTTATATACCTAAAGGAAGATATAATTTGAGTGGATTCCACAGTTGTTTAAAGTATGTGGTTTCATAACTCTCTAGCATTTCACATTCAAGATTTAATAATTTCTCACCTGTCAAACCATCAACTGTCCTTTCATAACAGGATGATGTAGCAACATCATTTCAGTGGCTGCCAGGGATGATACGGTCTTAAGCCACTGATGTGGATAAAGAACCCAGTGAGCACTAGAAAAAAGAAAAAGCGAGGCTCTTGCCTGGACTTAATATATTTTTGTTCTTTCCGAAGGCAGGAGAATATTAGCTTTAATTTATTCAGTTGTTCAGTTTTTTCATTTGCAACATTTCAGAATACAGGAAATAAAATAAAATGAGAAGATATGTAAAACAGCAGTGAGCTCTTTGTATAAAGTGTTGCCTTGATGTTTAGTTATTGATTTGCTTTGTGTGTCTTGACTTTTAGGTGAATATGATGGAAAAACAAAATCAATATGAGATAAAATTTACATATGGGCTATCCTTCAGTTTGAGGCACCGTTTATACTTTTCCAAAGTATATAAGCTTGTCATTGAAAAACAGTTTAAAGGCGTGTATGAGAAGTCAAGGGCAATAACAGTGCTGGGAGGGAGGTACTTTTTTTCTGCAGTGGTGGTAATAGAGTCCTGGTTTCTAATTGTTACTCTATAGAATAGAGGAGCTGCAAAGTGAGATTCTTTTCGGTGCATCCTCCTTTCAGTAAGTGTGGATTCTAAATTCATGTCAGATTCCGTGTTATTGAATGTTTTATCTGCACATTCATGACTGTATATGAATTTCCTATATATGTATACATATACCTGCATATCTATGTATACATATATATGCATAATATGAAAGTATTTCCATTGTTATTGCCACATATTCAGATGACCAACAACCTCCAATACAGGATTGATGAAAAGCTGTCCATCATTACTTTATAGGCAAAAATATGCATAGTGTGATGAAATATTATGGTAGAAATAAAAGCTTCTCAGTTTTTAATCCTTTCATATAATCAAGAATTAAGATAATTATTTATATTACATAAATTTTGCTGTAATACATAACATTTTGATTGTATCTATTCAGTTCTTAGAAAAATAATGAAAAATATTATTATTGATAGACAGATGCCCTCGGTCTATCAGGACGCTTATAACAAACACAGTAATTTAGTAAAAAAAAAGTGTCACTAAATAAACATCTTTAGAAATTGTAAAACAATGTAGCAATACAATAACAAAATAGATTAAGAAAGAATATACATGTATACCTATAAGTACATAGACATAAATTCATGTACACATATATCAGTAGTTGGTATTGAAAAACAGCCATGGGGTGGTGGCACACACCTTTAATTCCAGCACTTGGGAGGCAGAAACAGGCAGATCTATGTGAGTTCCAGGTCAGCTTGGTCTGCAGAATGAATAAGATTGTGTGGTATGTCACATGAGTGAGGAAAAAAAAGGTTGTTTAAGTTTCTTGATCTTGATCTATCATCTTTAGTGATGGTATTTTCTCACATTTGAGGCTGAGAAGAATGGAATTTTAGAGTAGAGGAAAAACAGACTATCTTCTTTAGAGAAATGAGGGAATACAGAAAGTCAAATTAGAGAAGGTCATCTAGCATTACAGGGAAGATTAAAATCAGCCAGCCTAAATGTTTATAAAGTAGACTGCATATACAGACATGCAAAGGCAGTGGGTGTGGCTTCAAGGTCTACTTTACCTGTAAAGATGGGTATTTCCATTTTTGAAAAGCTAGAATTTTACTTTTTAAAAAAAATCTATGAGCAAAACTCTACGTTCTCATGACTAGACATCTGATCCTGTGGTTTATAATAATTCTCTGGCTTTGGCAACAATCAGTAAATGGTTTGTGTCATGACCCCCGTGGGGTTACATATCAGATATCCTTCATATCTGATATTTACATTATGATTCATAACAGTAGCAAAATTGCAGTTATAAAATAGTAATGAAATAATTTTATGATTGGAGTCACCATAACATGATGAACTGTATTAATGTGTCACAGCGTTAGGAAGATTGAGACCCCCTACTCCAGTGTGTTGAGTAGCATGCCAGTTGTGGACTAAATAATGTAGTGAGGTTGTATTCCCACAAATGTATTGGTTATCTCATTCTTTTAGGAGATGGCATAATTTCATAAATTCTACTCTCCTGGTGTATATCTCTAGCACAAGATGGCCATTGAATGTATTTTATAGAAGAACATTCTCTTTCATCCTCTGTTATTAAAATGTTTTGCTGTTTTCTATTATGCTGTGCTTTTAACAAGTTTGTCTTATGTTGAAGAATTTTAGTACAATCAGCTCTTTTTATTTGTGGATTCTGCAGTGATTTGTGTATTCTACACCAGCAGAAG
This sequence comes from Lophiomys imhausi, assembly GCA_907164525.1. Taxonomy (NCBI): domain Eukaryota; kingdom Metazoa; phylum Chordata; class Mammalia; order Rodentia; family Muridae; genus Lophiomys; species Lophiomys imhausi. The sequence goes on from CAJQZJ010010411.1 coordinate 5,672,309, forward strand.
AGAAACACTGACATAAATTGTTTCTGTACTACAATACATGGAATTATTTTTCATGTTACCATTTTCTAAACAATACCATGTATAACTAATTCTACATAATTCACATTGCAGTAGGTTTCCCAGGTAATTTAAAGACAATTTAGAATATTTGCAAAATATGTGTAGTTCATTCAGATACGATGCTTTATACATTTTGGTGTATACAAGTGGTAAGCCGTCTGCAACTGATCCACCATGAATCCCTTGGAAAAACTGCTGTTGAAAATTTGTACTGCTTCTGTCTGATGACTTTGTATGTCTATTATTACTATTATTAGGTCATCCATTAATCCAACTCAGGGCTTTTGACCTATAGCAATCAATAGAAAGAGACTTTCTAAATTGCCTCTTTAAGAGTGAGATTGGTGAGTGAGCTGACCCAGACTCAGAAGGATGCATATGGCATCTATTCACGTATAGTCGGATTTTAGCTATATAGTAGAGGATAACTATAGTACAACCAATGCACCAAAGGGAGCATGAACATAGCCTTTTTTTCCTGTCAATGAGACACTTTGCCCTAGTGGTGCTGCCTTGTAGGCCCCCAGTGTATGAGGAGGCTCTTGGCCCTCATATGACTGCTGAAATGGGGCAGGGGACTGTTATGTAGGGACACTCCACTCCAGAGGAGTGAGATGGAAGGGATAGGGGGGAGAGAGTGGGAGGGCGGGACTGGGATGGGTGGAAAGAGGGCACTGTGTTTGAGATGTAACCTGAAGTAACAAATAAATATTTTTAAAAAGGAGTGAGATTGACCTTGTAGAGCAAATTGACTCAAAAAATCTAAACATTCACTGTATATAGATATACATCCCAAATATAATGAAAAATATTTAAAAGACATCATTCTAGTAAATATTTCTCTACACAAGTAACTAATTTTGGAAAGTTGCAGGTATTAGCTTTAATACCACCATTCATACCAGGATGATTCAGTCAGGTAACCCTAAGTATAAGTGAAAAGAAGAATGTGTTTTCATGTTGGTTTCAATATATTTCCATATTATTAATATTTCACAAATATTAATAATATGAAAATATATAACATGTTTAATAGTCTACCTAAATACACAATATTAATTATGATTTTTACAATTATATTTTAACAAACTTTTCTTTCAGTTTACAAATGAAGTATAGAAATAAAGTCTGAAAATCATTCAAACTATTAGGGAGATGGCATCACTTGTGAGAACAATGTGAAAGTAAGTCTCTGACAAATCTCCAAAAACTATCCAAAAATTTCATAGATGAGACTAAATGTCAGTTGTTCTTCACTTTCTGTCCTAACTTCACTTCCACAGCTTAGTAATCTAAAAGTTATTTTTTATTTACTCTTACATATATGCATGTATGTGGACTGCGTATATGACTGGGTAAGTGGCTTAGCTATTCTGTGCTTCAGTGACTTTATCTACAGAAAGGAGAGGAGTCCATGGCCACACCTCATGGAGTTTATGTCAGAGTTTTATATGTGAGAAGTGGCTATGGATTTAGAGAGGAATGTGTTTAGTGGAGATAATAATGCATTACAGAATTTATCCACTTCCCTCAGGGCTTATTTTTGCAGAATTTGGGGTGTGGTATTGCAATAAGAAGGGAGGGGACTGGAGCTAGGAAGTCCAAGTTTATCCAGTTGCTTCTGTGGCTCTGTTTTTTTTTTTTCATTTTTAAATGAATGAAATAGGCACACTGATGTGTAAAGATTCTGCCTAGCTCTAATTTTAACTGCAATATAATTTCATATTAGCTTTATTAATGAATTGTTTCTCGTACAAAACCAAAAATGCCATGGGTATTCTTGCTCTTCCTACAAATTTTAAAAAAGAAAGGACTATGTAGTTTCTGAAGACCATTCTACATATCTGTGTAATACATGTATATAAGCAAAAGTATATATACATGTATGATATATACATATAAATAAATGGAAATGGCTGTAATTAATTAATTAATTAATTAGTAATATAAAATCATAGCAAATACAGGTTTATTAAATATAAAAAACAACAGATAAAACAAAATAGTTGTTTATAAGGGAAAGTTGATTTTCCATTTAATGATCAAAATCAACTTTACTACTATATGTTCAATGATGGGTTGTCTTATTTAAAGTACTAATTTTCTTCATAATTGTTATGGATGATTTGACTTTCCAAAGAAGCTACTTGATTCATGTTTATTATTACCAGTATAAAACTGCCTATAGTATATTGTGTTGAAATAATTAGTATTCAAGAAAAAGACCTCAGGATCAAAGACCTAATATAAAGGCACTAGATCCAGAAGCACTGGCAATATTTCAGAAGTGGCCAAGAGCTATAAAACAAAGTGAATCTGACTATAGCTGTTTCCAATTTGCACTTTCCTCTTGGGCAATCTGTTCAAACCTGCTTACGAATAGACTCTGACTGATTTGTAGAGGCTGTATGGGAAGCGATTTTTGTTTCCTACTTTCCTGAAGGATTCTAGCATAAGCCACACTGCTTGTGTTTTGATATAAATTATTTTCTACAAGCTGTCCTCCATAAATTAAAATATAGTCATCAAATTGAAATGTAAAGTAGAATTTGTTGCCTTGATTTGGTTTAAATGCAAAGTAATTTCTCTGGCTGCATTACTGAGGGTGTAAGAGATGCATCCCTCAAACTACTCTTCTTCTTTCTTCTTTTCTCTCTCTCTCTCTCTCTCTCTGTCTCTCTCTCATATGTGTGTTTACTTCTTCTGCTCATAGCCTTTTATATTATATTCTTTCAAAAGTTTCCACTCATCTCTTGGTGGATATTTTCTTTGTTTACTTTTCCATTGATTCTTCTTTTCTTCTGTCCTCTTGAACCAACTGCATTTCCCATACTTTCCATCAGACTTGGTCTGTCCAGGTTGCTATAGTGAAATACTGTAACATGGGTGACTGAAGTAAGAACAGAAATGAGAGAAGCAGTGCTGTCTTTTTAATGTGGTGGGTTTGACTGACAGCCCTAACTTCAGGCTCTGGAATATTTGGTGCTTGGTGAGGTAATTTTGTGTTTCTGGTTCATTCATAGATGTTATCCTCTCCCTTGTTTTCACATGGTGTAAATTCAGGTCACCTGCCTGTAGTCTCTTATAAGCCACTAATCCGTTCTTCATTGAGCCTTCACCCATATGAACTGTTGTCTCCCACAGGGTCTGTCTCTCAGTGCCATCTCACTGGTGACAGTGTTTCAACATACAAATGGAAGGTCCACACTTAATTCAGATTAAAGAATGATCATTATTTTCACTTCTTACTCTGTTCTTACGAACCACTAACTGCATGTACTGATAAATATCCAACAAATGTTTACAATCATTTGTCTTTGGAGCATTTCTTTGATAATGATCCACATATACTTTGTAGTACTGTTTTAACTCTAAATGTCCACTTCTCTTGATTTCCATTACAGTGATTTCTGTAATGGCTTGTCAAACAAAATTGAGAATTTGGTTTTTACCATTTCTTTTCTCCTTACTGAACATGTAGTACTGTTCATATTTTGTTTAGAGATGCTACATGAATTGTCCCTTTCTAATCTTATTTGCATGGTCATCACTTTGTTGGAGACCGCATAAATGTCTTCCTATACAAATGAGTGGCCACACTAAAAGCCTTCCTCACAGTTTATTTCTGGCTAACCTTTCCACATGCAGTCTGGTCAGTGTCTTAGCCCTCTTTGATTTTTAAAAGCTTGTTTTGGCCCTTTTTATTAAAACCCTCATAATCTGACCGAAACCAGTTTTTGATGCACATCTTTTTTAATTTATTGGATCTCTCATCTGAATATGGAAAAATATGCCGTAGTTATTGCAAAGCTCAATTGTACTTGCTCTGGATATATGCCATCACTTTCAGCTCACTTTGCTGTAAAGATATGGCAATGTGGTTAAACCCCATGTGGCATTTGGAAATAGTGATAGGACATGTATCTGGTCTTAGACTTTGTCATATTGAGTTCAAGTCCACTTCCCTCACTTATTGGAAACCAGCAAACATTTGGGCAAGGAGGAAGATGAAAGCAGACAGTTGTCAGTATTTAACAGCAGTGAGCAAAAGCCACCAAAGCTTTACTCTTTACTTAAGAAGGTTATGTAGAACTGAAAAAGAAAACCTTTCTTCATTTAAGCTCCTATGTCCCTTTAGTGTCATATCCTAAGTATTTTTTATTTATCTGAGGAACTCAAAATAAAACCTCATTGTTCAAAAATACTACCAAGTTCTCTACACTAGCCTTTGCTTTCTCAGTATAGTTAAGCAAGATATTATGATTTTCAAAACTTTCTGCTTCGCTCTTAGGAGTTCTAAGTTAGAGAGTGGAGGAAGTCCAAATCTTATTTCAGTTAATTATTTTGTGTTCAATATTATCAAACAGCCATTTGCAGATCTTCATATTCTGATATGAGAAAATCTCTTTTTCTGAGACTTTATAATCTGGTCACTGGCTCTCCAGACATCCCAGGCTTATTCATCTCTATCTTCCTACATTTGAACATAGTTTAACTTGCTTTAATGCACAAAGGAGAAAGGGGACATAAGAAAGACAAATCACCATTTATGCAGGGACACTCAACAATACAACACAGAGGCCTGTAGATGGCTAGATGATATGACTGATATATTCATATGAGGACCTGAATTTGATCTACAGAACCCTGTTTTTAAAAGCCAGAACTGAATGATGGATTTCTTTAGTTTCTTGATTCTGCTATACACACTTGTGTTGCCTTCCTTTGCATGGTAAAAACGTGTTATCAGCATTATATGTGTTTATGTATTTTTTAAAATATTTATTACTTCATGTTACATCTTCATTGCAGTGTCCTCTTTCCACCCCTCCCAGTCCCACCCTCCCACCCTCTACCCCCTAACCCTTCCATCCCAATCCTCTGGAGTGGAGTGTCCCTACATAACAGTCCCCCCACCCTAGTTCAGCAGTCATATGAGGGCCAAGAGCCTCCTCATACACTGGGGGCCTACAAGGCAGCACCAATAGGGCAAAGTGTCTCATTGACAGGAAAAAAAGGGGGGGGGGGCTATGTTCCTGTTCCCTTTGGTGCATTGGTTGTAGTATAGTTATCCTGTACTATATGGCTAAAATCCAACTATAAGTGAACATATGCCATGTGAATCCTTCTGGGTCTGGGTTAGCTCATTCAGGATGAGCTTCTCTAGTTCCATCCATTTGGCTGCAAATTGCATGATTTCATTGTTTCTGATAGCTGAGTAGTATTCCATTGTGTAGATGTACCCCAGTTTTTTAATCCACTCCTCGGTTGAGGGACATCTGGGTTGTGTATTGATGGGATAGGAGGAGGGAGTGGAACGCTTAGACATTCATATTCGGATAGAGTCACCCGTGCGGTATAGCTATGACTTCTGCACAATCTTATTGTTTGGCACATAGCCATACCTACTTGCAAGGGATGCTTGAAAAACTGAGTTTAATTAAAATTTTATTTGTTCCTCAGTTAAAGTAACTAGAAGATAGTGAGTAATAGGGGTAGAGAAATCATTGATAGGTGAGATGTCTTGTGGCTTGATACAATTGAGTTTTTTTTTAGATGAGTATTATTTTTCTTCAAAATACTTTTTTCCTGTGGTGTACCTACTCAATGAAAATACTATCTGCATCTATTTGGTCAACAAATGAAAATACAAAATATGTTCTTCCTTAGCTTCATCATGTACTGCCTTCTCTCTATACCTCAAACAGTGGGGTGTAAGCTGTTGTCATCATAATTTTTCTATGGAATATTTCATCTGTCTCATTGGTGACTTACTTCTCAACTCTGCTATGCTAGTTATCTTCCTGGTGTTCTGTTTTTGCTTTCTTGTGAGTACCTTTTCATGGCACAGAGTATGGGCTGTAACTTTTGAAGAACTTAAATAAAATGGATGAAAGTGGCTGGAGACAGCAGCTGTGAATCTGTGTGCACTGGAATAGGGGAACGGAGATAGTTCCAAACCTCTGTGATCTGTCAGTATCTGACAAATCTGGTTGGGAATGAGGAAGTTTCCAATAAAAGAGATTTTAAGCTATTAATAAAACCCACTGGGAGTATCACAGAGAGGGCCACTCTTGTCAGTAGCCCCTTTGTTATACTGGGAAAGCTGTACGCAGGAAGTGTGGGAAGCCTGTGGTTGTGTGGTTTCAGTTGGATAGCCCTGCCTCCAACAAGACCCAGAAGGGATACTCTATGTTGACCTCTCTAATGTCCATAAGCTTTGCACTGCAGGGTAGGTAGGTGATGAATTCTTGAAGATATCCAGTAGAGCCACAGAACCACCATTTCCGTCAAATACTTTGTGCTCCTTAGTGATGGGACAGACACTCATAATGCTCATGGCCATTCACTGCTTTCCCAACATCCTAGTCTTTGAACAGTGAAGATAAACAGAAGTCCTCTGGTATATTTTGGATCATCAAAGGAAAATCATAGGATAGACCACTGATGTGGTATGCCAATGCTATTTACTGGTGGAAAGGTAACAGTCTCAGGGAACAGGTACCAGCATCTCTAGACCTCTCAAATGATAGAGTTTACTGTTCCCTGTGCCCCAATCAAGATATTTGCAATTAGAAGAGTTAGTCATGCATTGAATGACTGAAGGGAAAGGTGGGATGCATCACATAGGATCCTTTGTTCACTCAAGAAATCTCATGGCACTTCTGTGAACTGTATATACTCTCCATTTACAGCTGATGAAGTCTTTGGTGCTGAGGAAGATGGCAGAGTGTCTGGTAATGATTAAACTCATAAGAAAGATCTTGTGTCCCTCCATCAAATGTTTACCAGGGCTGGGAATGTATTTCCTTGGCTTGTGACTTTTGTAGCCTGCTCTTCTGCTCTGTGTGTGTGTGGTTTTTTTTGTTTTGTTTTTTGTTTTTTTTTTGTTTTTGTTTTTTTTTTTTTCAGGTATCCCCTAGCTGGTTTCCCTTGTATATCTGGGCCTCCACCCTGTCTTCTTGCTTCCAGAGCTGCTGAGAGTAGGGGTTGACCAAGCTCTGCGAGGTTGTGATTGCTTCTATGAAGTCTTTTTTTCACTTCAGCTACTCCTCTTCCACCTTCTTTGGAGCTAGGCTCTGAGTAATTGGCATCATTGGATCCCTTCTTTTCTTCTTGCTGCCACCCTTGAAATTAACCCTAGCTGTGCAGAGTCAGGCTTTTACTAAAGCTTGTCAGTTCCTGTTCCAGCCTGACTCCCAAGGATCACTGTCTTGCCTTGTGAACTGTATCTCTCACCCAAAAACTGCTCAATCATAAAACTGTATAATATGGAAAATGTCCTGCCTTAGTTTTTTGAATTTAATTATTATTTTTTTTACCTGTTGCATGCTGGATACTAAAAACATTGGCAAGGTTGCTCATAAAGTTTCTTTCCCTGAAGAGCAATTTTATTTTTAATGCGACAAGTAGAAAACTCATCTTTCAATATAGTTCCAGCATTGTTGCTTTAACAGTAGGTGACTAGTGTGTGTCCCTAGGTTTGAGTACACAATTATTAACTTTATAGTTAGTCATTCCAAACTAGAATGAGCAGAGTTATGGTGTGTATTCCATGAAAACAAAACCAATGGGAGTATCTGAGGGTTTTTTTAATGGTCTGTTTATTTACTTTGTCTTTGAAGACTTGGGATGAAACCCAGGGTTTGTCCAACACCATTAGAGCACTCTTCCATTCTACCATGGCAAAGAATCTTAGTACTGTATGACAGTAATGAAAATATTGGATTTGTTTTTTTTCTTTTGCATTGCTGTGGTTGTATGTCTATTAATCTCGTTTCACTAAAATTGCATCCTTATGAGAAGACTCTGCTCCTCGGCTTGCTTAATTTCTTAGGAATTAATATACTTTCTGTAATACAATAGATATTCAGTAAATCTTTAAAGGGCTATGAATTTGTTCCTCAATAATGACATCAGGACAATGAATAGATTAAGGGTACTATAAAAAAACCTGACAGTGTTCACTGAAGTGAATTGTATTAGCCAATTTTATGTCAACTTAACACAAGCTAGAGTCATCAGAGGAGGGAGCCTCAATTAAGAAATGCCTCCAAGAAGTTGTGACTGTAGGCAAGCCTGTAATGCATATTCTTATTTAGTGATTGATGGTGGAGGTACCAGCCCAGTGTGGATAGTACCATCCCTGAGCTGGTGGTCCTGAGTTCTTGAAGAAAACAGGCTGAGCAAGCCAAGAGGAACAAGCCAGTAAGCAGCACCCCTCCATGTCCTCTGCACCAGTTCCTGCTTCCAGGTTCTTGCCATTTGGGTTCCTGTCCTGACTTCTTTTGATGATGAACTGTGACATGGTAGAAAAAAACCCAATAGATGCTTTCCTCCCTAAGTTGCTTTGGTCATAGTGTTTCATCACACCAGCAGGACTAAAATTGGTCCTGTTTCCTAACTAGGACAGAAATTGATATCTGGAGTGGAATATTGTTGTGACAAACCTGACCATGTTGTTTTTAGCAGGACTGTGGAAGGACTTTGGAAATTTGAGCCAGAAAAGCCATTGAGTCTTCCAAGCTTGGTCAACTGTTGTGTGGGAGGTTGGAAGAAAGGGGTGTGGAGTAACTGCAGATGATTGAGGCTTGGCTGGTAACGCTCTAGAGAAAAGTTTGAGAGTTACTTAAACACTACGTGTGTCATTGTATATTTGCTGATTTTAATTAAGAATCTGTGGTCTGGCCTGTTGGAGCGGAAAACTCAGGTGTGATTAACAACAACAACAAAAAACCCCAGCATCATAATCCCTGCTCTACAACAAATGTCTGTCAGAGAAACAGGACCCAAAGGCTGAAGACTGATGCGGAATGTATGGAGAGAAAATGGGAACTGTCCAGGCAGTCACTGGTATGTCATTTCTTAGTTTTGGAAGCTGCAGGCCCTGCACTTCCTATATAAGCAGATATATTTATCCCTCTCAGGTCTCTGACGTGATTGAAGAATAGACAGCTAGAGTCTCATAGTTAAATTTTGAGTTGTTTAGGAATCAAGAGGGTGTTATAGATCTAAGAAGATACTCTTAAAATTGTGTTGCAAGTTAGTATGAATGTTGAGTCAGATATAGACCTTTAAACTCATGGAGATGGTTAGATAGTAGAATGTTAAAGTCAGGGGCCAAATATGTATAAACTGGACATTGGGAAGGTATACTGGGCCATTTAACTCTCATAATATCTGTTGTTTTGTATAGTATTTACTGTTATAAGAGAAGGAACCATCTGCTGGACTGAAAGGGGAAGCTGCTGGGGGGAAGAGGGTGGAAGGGCGGGATAGGAAGGGGGAATAGGGAAGGGTTTGTGACTGAGATGTAACTTGAAGAAAAAAAAAATAAAGTATTTAAAAAAAAAAAAAAAGCATCCTTGAAGTGAAGCCTTTGCTTTACTGGGACAATTGATGCAAATTAACTGAAGCTGAGGAATTAGTGGTGATTAAGAGGAGACCAGCATCACTGAGGTGAAGTCTTCTGGGAACTGGTTCCTGAGAGTCACCACACAAAAGCTGTGTTTCAGATGTGGCCACGTTTGTTCCTTGCTCTGGCTTATTAATGTGTAAGAGTCATCCATGTGGTACGGATTTGAAGGTATAAAGGGTTCATGACGAGCAGCTGAGGCTTGGCACTGGGAGAGGATGGAATAGGCCATTCATTGGTGAAGGGGCCACCTCAACTGCAGTTGAATCTCCATCACTGAAGGGGTCAGGAAGAGAAGTTGAGGATTGAGTGAAGAGAATCCAGGAGAGACTTTGGTAAAAGTGCAGCCCCATTGCAGAAAGAGCTTCCAGCATTTTGGAGATGACAGTACCATGAGATGACCACCAAGAACAGCAGTGTCAGTTGAGATAAGCCAGAGCCTAGAGGACAAGCTGTGTGTGTTATAGAGGGTGGAGCCAGAGAAGTTACCCAAACCCTTTGATCTGATTGGGAATGGTCCTTCCCTCTTGAGGTAAGAAAATATTTAACTTAATTTTGATTTTTACAGGAACCCATAGTTAAGATACTTTGAACTTTTAAAAAAGATTTTGGAGCTTTTGAGACTGAACTTTTAGTGTGCTTGAATTTGTGAAGACTGGGACATTTAAAGTTATTTATGCTTTATATTATAGTATTAATAGTAACATGACACCTTGGAAATAAATGAAAAATGAAAGGTTCTATTGAAAAGTGATGTGTTTGTGTGTCAAGTTGATAAGGGGTGAGTTGTGCTGACTACATTTATGTCATTTTGACACGGGTTGAAGTTATCAGAGAGACAGGAGACTCAGCTGAGTAATGCCTCCATAAGATCCAGCTGATGACACTCTTGTAGGCATTTTCTTAATTAGTGATTGATGGGGGAGGGTCCAGCCTAGTGTGGGGTGGGGCCACTCTTGGCTGGTGGTCCTAGGTTCTATAAGAAAACAAGCTGAGCAAGCCAGTAAGCAGTATTCTGCACCTGGCATCGCCTCTGCATGGGCCCCTGCCTCCAGGTTCTTGTCCTGTTTGAGTTCCTGTCTTGACTGCCTTCAATGATGAACAATGACTCAATACTTTAATTTCTAGCCACATGTTCAACAGAAAATGTATGAATATATTTGCCTGCAGACATGGACAAAAGCACCCGAGATATCATTGTTTGTGTAGACAAAGGATTAGAATGGAAGCCCTAATTCCTAGCAATATTGTACTGCACAAAGAAATTATGGTGTATTAAAATGATGGCATCTTGTAGAATAAAATAAACTACCTAAGTGCAATAATTTAAAAGGATACAAGTCATTAGAAGAAGAATGTATTTTCTTCATCTTTAAAAAATAAGCAAAAACATTAAAAATGTCACTCCATTTCATCCTGTTTGTAACTAATAATAAATTTAAGAGTGATTTCTTTGAGATAAAGGAGGTTAGTGATTGGAGATTGAGAAGATGACACTCTGGGGAACTACATTCTGTTTCATGGCCAGTTGTGAATTGATTGAATGCCACAATGTGGTAATAAATCATAGAAGGGTGTATGCTATAATTTAGCAAAAAAAGAAAAAGTTTAAAAATGCATGAAAACAGTGACTGATATACTGTAGTGAAAAATGATCTAGAACAAGTGGGGTATAATTTTCTGGCAAGATTTTTGGCAGGAGTGTCCTGGGACAAATCTTCGTTATCTTTGACCCTCAGCTTCTTTCTAGGCTTCTGGGCAGAAAAATATAATGGTCTGTTCTCTCATAGTTTCGATAACTCTAACATTCTTTGCAAAATCTGAAAAGATGTGTGAGGATTCTACTGCATGTCTTTTGTGAGCCTGCTTCACACATTAGTGCAAATTAAAATAAAAATATCCAACTTTTTATATAACCATTCTTAAATAAGGTCTATGTGGCCAGGCATTTTCATGGCAGGAAGAACAATGATGAGAACACTTTAAAGCACTTCCACTGATATTATTTTTGTTAGGTGGCAGATGCAGTGCGTTTTCAGTTGACATATGAGCAGGTAAGCATTCCACTTCTTGCAGCACGTTGAGCATGGGTGGTGTCCATCCTCATCAGTTTAATTACCAGTGACTACGGGAGAATTCAGAATGAAAATCTGTAAGCAAATATCATGTCCTCATTGCTTCTAGTCCACCAAACAACTAACACCCAAGCCAGTGTACAACTGTCCAAAATTCAAATGAGAACAAGAGATGGATGGATGCAATGACAGTTATCACCTGAAAATCATTCAAAAACATTACAGATACCTTAAGTAACATGCAAACCTGTAATCTTACTGATATTTATAAATAGATATCCAATTGTTGGATATTTCCTAAAAGAAAATCTTTTTGTCAGAATTTTCTGTATGGTTATTTTATCCATATTATTTTTAAAGTATAGCTTTATTCAAAATATAATTTGAAGTATCGAGATTATAAACTTGTTTAATCTATCTTTATTATTTTAGTTTTATGTTCTATAGGACTAATTGTAGAATATGGGATAGACTGTCACTGTCATGTCTTTTAAAATTATATCTGCTAGATAATTAAACCTGGATATGCCCTTCTAAGCTAAATTATTTAATATTTATTTTTGAGGGAGTATTTTTGCAGCACCAGGCTGGCCTGGTACTTACAGAATATCCAAAAGTGACCTTGAACTTTTTTTTTTTTTTGAGACAGAGTTTCTCTGTGTAGCCCTGGCTGTCTTGGACTCACTTTGTAGACCAGGCTGGCCTTGAACTCCCAGAGATCCGCCTGCCTCTGCCAGCTGAGTGCTGGGATTAAAGGCGTGCGCCACCACGCCCGGCTAACCTTGAACTTCTTACACTTCTGCATCCAACTATCAACTTCTTGGACATCCAGCAAGCAATACCGTGTCCTGTGCTGTGGAGTGCTGCAGTTTGAGTACTGTGTTTCATGCTTGCCAGGCAAAGGCTCTATCAACTGAGCTGTATTCCTGGCCCTAAGGTATTTTTATTTTTTGGTAATTTTTAAAGTATGGCAAAGTAAAAAGTCACTTCATCTATGAAGGATGTGTTTTGAATTCTGCAAACATTTTTGCTGTCATTCTGGTTTTGGACAAATCATATATTTAGTACTCAATTTAATTTAATGGATGCCCTAAACGAATAGAGGAGAGGTGACTCTCTCTCTATGCAAGTTTGCAGTGCATCTTCCTACTCCTTCGGTGAATCAAGAAATATTAATTGCAAGACTCCTCTGCAGACACTCGGGAGGGTATAGATTGAGTATGTGATGTGCTTGTAGTCAGGCACCTACATGACTCAGACAAAAGCAGCAGCAGACATGACAGAGCTAGAAGAAAGATATAAACAAGAACAGTTATTGTGGATACTCACAGTCTTGGGTCATTTCGAGAGACATCCAAGTTTCTAACTGTAGGTAGGTGAATGAAGTTTATCTTGAAATACCTTAAAGGATGGGTATCCCAGGGAGTTCCAATATAGGTAGCCTATGAGAAATTTCTTTGATCTCTCTTGGTGGCTCTCACTCAGGTTCTTATGTTTCCTCTCCATTAGAGTCATTGCTTCTTAATCCCCTGAAACTGTAGCAGCAAATTTTCTACCCTGAACTTCTCATCAGAAACAGTTCAGGGTAGCCTCCTTGTCCTATTTACACAGGCCAAGGAGAGAGTATCTCTATTTTAATTAATTTTCAATCCTGTTCAGTAGCTAACACTATCCCTGAAAACTTTTCCACTTCTATTTCTTATTCTTTACTGGAGTATATAGAAAGCATCAGGGAATATATAAAGTAAAAATTAAAGGCTGGGTTATTTGTCGGTTTCATGGTTTACTTTCTGGGTCCTACTGACATTTAGTTGTCAGTTGGATATTACACGCTTGCTGAGGGCATCAAAATAAATGCATCTTATTCATGTTTTCCCTCATGGCAAGTACATATTACTAGGCAGGGGAAGATGATGTATTTTTTCATGCATCATCATTCTTCTGTTTACTCATCTATGTGCTGTTTAAGTATTCAAAGGATGGATACTCTGCAATGCAGCATAAACTAATAATTTTAAAATATGAATACATGTTTAGACATTTCTTTTAAGACTTATCATTTGTTCTATATGCCTTGCTCACATCTTTTCCATTAAACTTCACCCATACAAACACACATCATAAAAATAGGCTATACACTTGTAACCACTTTTTTTTTTAATTTCTGTCCAGTTCCTCTTTAAATTGTCTTCAGTTAGACATTTTCTGACAAGCTACTGTCCTGAATTTGCTTATTCTGTGGGGGCCTATGAATGAATATTTCTTTAACTTCTGACATTCTTTTCTCTGGAGCATACCATAATGTTCTACTCAAATATTCCTGAATGCATAATTTTGAGGCTTTTGTTTTCAATGTGCTTCTGTTTGAGATCTCCTGTGCTTTGGAAGGCACATACTGGTTTCACATTTTAAACATGTCTGGTCAGCCTTGATAAAAGGCCAACGCTTAGGATTCGTTGAATTGCTTTCTCTTTAAGTACTACTATGTTTCTTTTTAAGATTTTATTTGATTCTACAGATATTCTCTCTATATATGTCAGTAGTCAGATCTTCCCTTAGTTCTATAACACTATCCAACAGTCCAGGAAAACATGATTGTTCTTTCCCATATATATATATATATATATTTATATATTAACATGTATAAGGCTTTAGCTTTCTATTTCTTTTGTTAGGATTGTAGCTATTCATGCAGATTTCAATATTTGAGCTATTTTTTCAACATCTATCTCTCCTTTCCTTTCCATTTTGAGTTGTCAGCTCTGCCTTTAGATCTATTTTCCTGTAATTATTTCCTGTCCTTTGTTTTGTGTTTTTGCTAACTTAACTGAATATCTCTGCTCTCACCCATCTGTGGTGAAAATCTCTCATAGGTCTCACCACATTTTTCTCGCTTTAACCAAGGCTCTGATAAACAAATTCTACTCTCTGTGACATCCACCATTATTGGTAGGCACAATCATCCCAGGTATCCACGCTGGACTCCGAGGGCTATCTACATAATTTGCATCAAATTATATAGTGCAAAATGGAAACAGGGCCTCCTGTGCAACAGCAGGAAAAGGTGTAATTAAAGGAGCTAGGAGATGGAAACCTCTCCTGATCTTTCATTCAACTTTGTTGTTTGTTGATGTTTTGTGAGAGAAGTTTAAATTTTAAAGAGTTTTACATTAATCATTAACATTAACCATCTACTTGCAAATATTAAGCAAATTAATTCATACAGAACTATCAACATTAAATGTATCGACCATGTATATTCTGTGTCTTATACATGGATATGTTTCTTTTTGAACAGAATTATGAGATGTTGCACAAAACTATTTCATCTACACTTAGAGTTTGTTACTTTTGTATTTCATTAAGTTCTTCATCAGTTTTCATTGAATAAATAAGACTGGAAGCCAAAAAAAATTGCAGGTTCCTTTCTCTATTCTTATCTCTCTGCATTTACAGAGAAGTAATATGAGCAAAAATAAAAGTTATAAGAGAAACCTATTCATTTCTGTCACTTAGAATGACATTACTTTCTTTTTGCCATCAAAATTTGGAGAAAAGAAAGATCTTGCCTGAATGGCTGTCCACATTGCCAGTGTATTGGTTATAAAAATGCTGTTACCCCTCCTTTAGCTCATCTTCAGCCCTGCTGAACTTACACAGATTTTTTGTTTATTGGGATTTCATACTCATGGGCCATGACAAATAATTCATAAAGAACAGAAGAAGATACAGCATGTATGTTTAGTTATCAAGAATGGAATGATGTTAACAAGAGATTATTAAACTAGGCATAAGCATAGCCTACCTGCCCATAAATCTACTCTTTTTGTTTCTTTTTTGTTTTTTTATTTATTACTTCAAGTTATGTCTCCATCACAGTGCCCTCCTTCCACTCCTTTGGTTCCACCCTCTCCTCCCTCTTCCATCCATCCCATTCCTCCAATGTGGAGGGTCCCTACATATCAGCCCCTCTCAGCTCAACAGTCATATGAGGGCTAAGAGCTCTTGTACTGGGGGCCTACCTACATGGTAGCACCACTAGGGAAAAGAGTCCCATTAATAGGTAAAAAAATCTATGTCCCTGATCCTTTTGTTGTGTTGGTTGTAGGATAGTTATCCTATACTATATGGCCATCCTCATCTATGTTCATAGTAGCTTTATTTGTAATAGCTAGAAACTGGAAACAACCCAGATGTCCCTCAACCGATGAATAGATTAAAAAAAAATTGTGGTACATTTACACAATGGGATACTACTGAGCTATGAGAAACAATGAAATCATGCAATTTGCAGCCAAATGGATGGAACTAGAAAGACTCATCCTGAGTGAGCTAACCCAGACTCAGAAAGATGCACATGGCATCTACTCACTCATAAATCTACTCTTAATTACATCGTTGAAAACACTTTCCCACCCCAGGCTTTGAATGAGGTTTTCAGCCATGCACCTAGACATCCACTTATGAAATCAAGCAAACCGAAAGTTACCACCACTCAAGTACTTTTGTAAACATATAGCAGTGTCTGTAGACCTATTCACTGTGATGGGAGATCACTAACATTAATTTGTTAATTGTTTACACAGTACTTCCTACTTTGAACTCTTGTCTATGACTAAATAGGACTATTTGATTCTCTGCTTATATACGTGTCTTAGTGTATTCTTTTCAACGTAGTTCCCCAAGTTGGATGTTCATTTTCTCCATATACTAATGGGAAATATGCCTTCTTTTTCTAAAGCATGCATCCTTGCCCATGTCCTTCATAATGTTACCCCTGCTACTACAGCCATTTATTTTTTTCATAGAACTTATGTTCCAGGCCATTTATTTTATGTGCAGTATTCTGTGGTGTGCCATTGCTTGTTCTTCTGTGACCATGTTCTTTCTTCCTCACTACTTTTAGTGGCTTTTGTGTGCTTGCTCTGCTCCCGAGGGCTAACAGAGCAATGGTGTTGAAGTTTAAGAATTTTGATTGATGCTTTAAACCTTTAGGATATTGAGCTCATAATTAATCTAGCTTCTCTTTGTCTCATTGAGGCACAGCTTATTTTATTGTGTTTATTTAGGGATTTCCATTCTGACTTTATTGTTTTCATTCTCTATGATGGTGATTTTTATGTTAATTTCTAAAACTCAGATAAATAATTTAAACCTCATCTCAAATGAGATGGGTTGACTGTGCCATCGGAGTCTCTACAGCAATTGCTAAGCTGTTTTTCTCCAGTGTTTCTTTTCCCCAGTGACTTGAGTGGCAAAAACTTGAGTGGATTTTCTTAAAGACAACAGATATCAAAGGTTCATTTTAATGAATTAAAGAGGAAAGTATCAGGATCCTATATGTAAATTTGTTTTGAAGCCATGAAAAGCCATACAACATGAAGTTGTATCCAATTTTATTGTTTGCCTTTTTGGTACCAGCAACTAACACTACAGAGGAACTGTATCAGTAATGACTTGGCTGTGAGAGTGTGAAGTGAGGAGAGCGCATCATGATTGTTGCTTATACTTTCCATAATTACTGCCAAGCCATTTTTTTATTAAAAAATCATTCACTAGAACCTGTGTTCTACACACACACACACACACACACACACACACACACACAGCTCTTTTCCAGCATACACCAGGATATTTTCATGATAAACTGAATAGTCTTAGATTTTGTAAACAGCCAGTATATTAGATCATCTCCAAGTTACTCTTTCAGCTTCAAGTGTTGCTTTGTGAATTTATGAGTGTAAATGTAGGAATGCATATTAAAGCTTAGTTTCAATTTAAATCTTGCTACATGTAATTCAAATTCTTTTTAAAGGAAAGATATATTCCAATACTATGACAAGCATAAAATCGGTGTATCTTTATTACTTATCACCCACTTAGTCATATATATTCATTTATGTGTACATAAGCATCATCTCAGAGTACGAATATTTTTTAAGTTGAATATTAAGGTGTAGTTGTGCAACACTCACAGTCACTAATATCATTCTCAGGATTCTTTTGAGCTTTTCTTTCTTTTTTAAAATTTATTTATTTATTCATTTTAACATCACCTTCATAGCCCCCTCCCTCTTCTCCTTCCAATCCTATCCTCTCACTGCTTCACCCTCTGCTCCCTTCTCTCTCTACTCCTTCTCAGAGAAGGAACCCACCCACCAATCCTCTGTAGCACTTGATGTCACATCAGAACTAACTGCATCCTCTTCCACTGAAGCCAGTCAATGCAGCCTAACTAAGGGAAAGTTATGTGACTGTAGGCAAAAGAGTGTCAAGGATAACTCCCACTCTAATTCCTAGGGGACCCACATAAAGATCAAAGTGTCCCTCAGCTCCATTAGTGTAGGGGACCTGATTCAGTCCCATGCATGCTCTTTGGCTGATGGTTCAGTCTCTGTGAGCCCCCATGGGCCTGGGTCAGTTGCCTCTGTTGGTCTTGTGTAGTTCTTGTCTCCTTCAGGTGCCTGTCCTTCCCCCCAACTCTTCAACAAGAGTCTCAGATCTCTGTCCAAAATTGGCTGTGGCTCTCAGCATCTGTTTTAATCTCTTGCAAGTATATCAGAGCATCATTCATAGTGTTGGGGATTGTCTCTCTCCCATGATTTGGGTTCAGGTTGGACCAGTCATTGGCTGGCCATTCCTTCAATTTCTGCTCCATCCTTATCCCTATATGTCTTGTAGGGAGGGTAGATTTTGGGTCATGGGTTTTGTGGGTGAGTTAGTGTGTCCCTCCCACCACTGGCAGTCTTGCTCCATCCGGAGCAGTGGGATGTAAGGGATAGGAGGTAGAGGGTGGGAGGGCAGGACCTGGAGGGGTGGAAAGAGGACACTTTGATAGAGATGTAACCTGAAGTAATAAATAAATATTTTTTAAAAAGAAAGAGAAAAAATATCTTTTCCTAATCTGTAGGCTCCCAGTTTGTCCTATTGACAGTGTCCTTTGCCTTACAGAAGTTTTTAGTTCTTTGCCTTTTTAGTTTTATAAGATCCCATTTATTAATGTATATCTTAGCACCTGAGCTATTGGTGTTTGGTTCAGGAAGATGTCTCCTGTACCTGTGAGTTCAAGGGTATTACCCACTTTATATTCTATTAGATTTAGGGTATCTGGTTTCATGTTGAGGTCTTTGATCCACTTGGACTTGAGGTTTTTTTTCCTTTTGTCATGATTGGAGATAACTGGTCAATTTACCATTGCTAACTATTTTTTGCTAAATCATGCTCTCCTTTCTTTTCCTTAAAAGAAAAATTCATTTTTATTATCCCTCCCTGTCTTCCTTCCTTCCTCCCCTCGATCTTCTTCTCTCCCCTTGTGTGTGTGTGTGTGTGTGAGACTGGGGGTGGGGAGTATATGCATGTGAGTGGTGGTGCCTTTGGAAACCTGAGGCGATGGGTCTCCATGGAGGTGGATTTAATGGCGTGGGCAATCTTTTAGGGTTCTGAGAACTGAACTCAGGTGCTCTGCAAAAATAAAATGTATTCTTAACTGGCCAGCCTCCTCACTTCCCATTCCCCAAATCATACTTAGTTTAAGGATAAAAGTTGTGTGTGTGTTTGTGTGTGTGTGTGTGTGTGTGTGTGTGTGTGTGTGTGTGTGTGTATGAAAGGTAAATTTCACTGGATATTGCATACCATTTCTTTTTTTTAAACATTTATTACTTCTTTACTTCTCCATTGCCACCTCCCTCCACCCCCCCTCCCACCCTCTGCCCCTCTGCCACCCATCCCATCCCTCCCTTTCCCCCGTGTGGGGTGTCCTGGTGTATCAGTCCCCTCAGTTAGTCACTTGAGGTCTAAGAGGTTCCTCTTGCACAGGAGGAAAATAGAACTAGAAGGAGCACTGTTAAACTCATTCTATAAGGCCACAGTCACCCTGATACCTAAACCACACAAAGACTCAACAAAGAAACAGAATTTCAGAACAATTTCTCTCATAAACTTAGAAGCTAAAATACTCAAAAAAAATGCTTGCAAACCAAATACAAGATCACAACAAAAGTATCATACACCATGATCAAGTAGGTTTCATCCCAGGAATGCTGGGGTGGTTCAACATATGAAAATCCATCAACATAATCCACCATGTAAACAAACTGAAAGGAAAAAAAAAAAACACATGATCATCTCAATAGATATAGCAAAGGGATTTGACAAAATGTAACACCCATTCATGCTAAAAGTCCTGGAGAGAGCTGGCATACAAGGACCATACCTAGAAATAATAAAAGCAATTACAGCAAACCAGTATCCAGCATCAAATTAAATGAAGAGAAACTTAAAGCATTTCCTATAAAATCAGGAACAATCCTCATACTTCTTCAACATAGTACTTGAAGTTCTAGCCAGAGCAATAAGACAACTAAAGGAAAATCAAGGGGATACAAATTGGAAAGGATGAAGTTGAATAATCCCTATTTCCAGATGATATGACAGTATATGTAAGTGACCCCAAAAATTCCACCAGAGAACTCCTACAGCTGATAGACTTCATTGAGCAAGGTGGCTGGATACAAAATCAACTCCAAAAATCTGTAGCCCATCTTTACACAAATGATAAATGGGCTAAGAAAGAAAGTAATGTAACAAACTTTTCACAATAGCCAAAAATAATATAAAAAACTGGGGGTAACTCTAACCAAGCAAGTGAAAGACCTGTACAACAAGAACTTCATGTCCTTGAAGAAAGAAATTGAAGAAGATATCAGAAGATGGAAAGATCTCCCATGTTTGTGGATAGGTAGGATCAACATAATAATAATGGTCATC
Organism: Lophiomys imhausi; assembly: GCA_907164525.1. Classification (NCBI taxonomy): domain Eukaryota; kingdom Metazoa; phylum Chordata; class Mammalia; order Rodentia; family Muridae; genus Lophiomys; species Lophiomys imhausi. The sequence continues at coordinate 5,692,625 of CAJQZJ010010411.1, forward strand.
CAACCAAAAGCAGATTCAATGCAATTCCCATCAAAATACCAACACAATTCTTTACAGACCTCCAAAGAACAACTCTCCACTTTACATGGAAAAACAAAAAACCCAGAATAGCTAAGTCAATCCTGTACAAAAAAAAAAAAAAAAAAAAAATCTGAATGTATCACCATCCCCGATTTCAAACTATACTACAGAGCAATAATAAAACAGCATGGTACTAGTATAGAAACAGACAAATTGATCAATGGAATTAAATTGAAGACCCAGAAATTAACCCACACACCTATGGTCACTTAATTTTTGACAAAGAAGCCAAAACCACACAATGGACAGCATCTTCAACAAATGGTGCTGGTCTAACTGGATGTCAACTTGTAAAAGAATGCAAATAGAGCCATATTTATCACCTTGCAGAAACTTAAGTCCAAGTGGATCAAAGACCTTAACCATAAAGTCAGACACAGTAAATCTAATAGAGGAAAAAGTGGGGAAAATCCTGGAACTTATTGGCAAAGGTGAAAACTTACTGAACATAACACCTGTAGCTCAGGCCCTAAGACCAACAATCAATAAATGGGACCTCATGAACCTGAAAAGTTTCTGTAAGGCAAAAGACACTGTCATTAAAACAAAACAGCAGCATACAGATTGGGAAAAGATGTTCACCGACCCTACATTTGACAGAGAAGTAATATCCAAAATCTATAAAGAACTCAAGAAATTAAACACCAGCAAACCAAGTAACCCAATCAAAAAAATGGGGAACAGATCTAAACAGAATTCACAAAAGAGGTATCTAAAATGGCCAAGAGACATTTAAAGAAATGCTCAACATCTTTAATTATCAGAGAAATGCAATTAAAGATGACTCTGAAATTCCATCTCACTCCTGTCAGAATGGCTAAGATCAAAAACTCAAAAGACAGCATATGCTGGCAAGGCTTCAGAGAAAAGGGAACACTCCTACATTGCTGATGGGAGTCCAAACTTGTACAATCACTATGGAAATCAGTCTGGCGATATCTTAGGAAACTTGGAATAGCTCAACCTCAAGACCCAGCCATATCACTCCTGGGCATATATTCAAAAGATTCCTTACCAACCAACAGCGATATTTCCTCAACTATGTTCATAGCAGCTTTATTTATAATAGCTAGAAACTGGAAACAACTCAGATGTCCTTCAACTGAAGAATGGATAAAAACAAAACAAACAAACAAACAAAAAAACTGTGGTACATTTACACAATGGAATACTACTCAGCTATCAGAAACAAGGAAATCATGCAATTTGCAACCAAATGGATGGAACTAGAAAAGCTCATCCTGAGTGAGCTAACCCAGACTCAGAAAGATAAACGACATATATTCACTTATAGCTGGATTTTAGACATTATAGTATAGGATAACCATCCTACAATCAAGAGACCCAAAAGTGCAGGAACAGGGACTTGGTTACCTGTCAGTGGGTCACCCCACCCAAGTGGATCTGCCATGTATGCAAACCATTTCTTTATTCAAACATCTGAAAGGCCTAGAGTGACAGTGACAACTAAATTCACAAACCTGCTTACTGCATTCACCATCAGAAAATACTGAGGGTACTAAAAGCACCACTTTTATGACAAATCACAATAGAGTGTTTCCTTATTTGGTCCTAGAAGATGGAAGGAGAAACCATATTTGTTTTGAAGATGTATTCTGAGCAGTGTACATCACACACACTGGAAAACAACAGCTCCGAAGAAAGAAACACACATTATCGGAGGGGAGAGAAGTACAGCTGTGAACAGAACAGGGGCCTAATTGCAGATCCTGGATGGATTTGATAATCAAATGACGATTCTGCAGACACTAGAAGTAAAATAGCAAAACATTAATTACCCCTATTATTGCTTTCATATATTGAGATGAAGGAGGAAAATTAATGCATAAATTATTTTTAAGAACAGAAAGCTAAAGGAAAATAACATTTCCATATTGAAATATCTGTGTTGGTGATGAAAATATGCCCTAGAAAAAAAGGCGTCCTAAAATAATAATGCTGACAGGGATGAAATCAGCATGTTATCTACAACACGTCGTCATTTAAGGAAGGTACAAAGGAATGGAAGGAGATAATATGAAGACATGTACGAAGTATTTAAATTCAGATGAATTTTGCAGTGGAATGTTCCAGTTAATTGTCAGTAATTGAATGAGACCTCTGGTTTTAGGCTTTATGATTTTTAAATGTTGTTATTTATGTGTCAGTAAATCTTATGATTTATCTCCAGAAATCATAATGGAAACATAAGGAGCTATGAGGTGAGATGGACAGCAGGAGGCAAAGAAACACAATATCTTAATTTTATAGAACATCATCTTTTCCAGTTATGTTAAAAATAAGTAATCAGGACTTTTCTCGGCTTTTCTGAAACATGTACATCTTCATTAAAAATTAACAATCTTCTCTCATTCAAATATAGGTCTGCAGAAGAACTAAAATCTAAGTGCTTCCTGTTTAGTAACAAAGAAAACACAATTAAGCTAAGTGTGGAGGTTCATGTTCACAAACCAAGAACTTGGGAGGCTGAGGCAGAAGGATTACAGTGAATCAGGAGGCCACTCTGACCTATGAATGCCAGACCAGCCAGGTAACAAGAATATACTATGTCTCTCCAGCAAAGGCAGACAAGAGGAGAAGAAGGAAGGTGGGAAGGTGGGGTTGGGTAGAGGAAAACAGTTTGAGGGACATATGGACGTGAGAGAATAAGACAAGGAAACAGGGATCTTCACTGTAATGCTACACACCCACAGCGACTACTCAAAATACAACTGGGTCAAATTCATCAGACCACCAAAGCCACATCAGTGGTGTGCTATTATGACACAAGGTTTTCAGGGGTGTAGGCCTCTCTAGATATTTTAACATAGTGGCTTGGGAAGCCCCCAGGGCCTCTATCAAGAAGCACTTCCCAGTTTGCTTTCCAGAGGTGCACTCATACTTAGTACTAGAACGAATTCTCCTAGTCCCATTTAGGTCTCATTGGGATTACCATAGTTTCTAGAGTAAGAGAGGACTTCTCCAGTCTTTTTTTTTCTTCAGGGGGAATCAAGGCGTTCTAATATCTTCTTCAATACTCTTCCATTTCATCCTTTAGTATAACTTAGATGTTCTCTTTTAAAACTTGAGAATGAGATGTTGCATGGGAAATGGTTATTGGTATCTTAAATTTTATATTTAAATTTCCAATATTATAAGGGAAAAACAGGAAATATTAATATTTCTTTGACCCTTTGGCATTAACTGTAAGTGGCACAAGTCTTAAACTCTCCACCCCTGTCTTGATATGTATTTGCCTTCATTCTTGATAGAGCCTAATTTTTCCTGGGGATTCAACAAGTCCAGCACAAGTAATGAATTGTTATTTTTCTCAGCAACCTTTGACAGTCTTTTCATTAGCAGCTTTCTTTGCAGCTGCAAATGGCCATGTAACCCAGTCTGGCTGCTACAAAGATAAATACATATACATTCTCTCTCTCTCTCTCTCTCTCTCTCTCTCTCCTCTCTCCCCTCTCTCTCTTTTATATCCCACCACAGTTTCCCCTCCCTCCTCTCCTTCCAGTCCTGCCTCCCCCAACCTCCCCCATTTCTCCTCTTTCTATAGCCACTCCTCCTCAATCTCCCTTCAGAAAAGGGCAAGCCTCCCAGGGATATCACCCAAACATGGCATATCAAGTTACAATAAGAATAGGCACATCCTCTTCAATTTCTTTCTTCAAGGACTTGAAGTTCTTGTGGAACCAGTCTTTCACTTGCTTGGTTAGAGTTACCCCCCAGGTATTTTATATTGTCTGTGGCAATTGTGAATGGTGTTGTTTTCCTAATTTCTTTCTCAGTCCATTTATTTGTTGTATAAAGAAGGGCTTCTGATTTTTTTTAAATTAATTTTGTATCCAGCCACCTTGCTGAAGATGTTTATCAGCTGTAAGAGTTCTCAGGTGGAATTTTTGGGGTCGCATATGTATACTATCATATCGTCTGCAAATAGGGATAATTTGACTTCTTCGTTTCCAATTTGTATCTTCTTGATCTCCTCCTTTAGCTGTGTTACTGCTCTAACAAGAACTTCAAGTACTGTGTTGAAGAGATATGGTGAAAGTGGACATCGTTGTCTTGTCCCCTGAGTTTAGAGGAAATGCTTCAAGTTTCTCTCCATTTAATTTGATGTTGGCTACTGACTTGCTGCATATCGCCTTTATTATTTCCAGAAATGGTGCTTGTATGCCTGTTCTCTCCATGATTTTTAGAATGAAGGGATGATGGATTTTGTCAAATGCTTTTTCAGCATCTAGTGAGATGATAATGTGGTTTTCTTTCTTTCAACTTGTTTATATGATGAATTATATTGGTGGATTTTCATATGTTGAACAATCCCTGCATTTCTGGGATGAAGCCTACTTGATCATGGTGTATGATACTTTTGATGTGTTCTTGAATTCGGTTTGCTAGTATGTTATTAAGTATTTTTTGCATCTATGTTCATGAGGGAGATTGGTCTGAAGTTCTCTTTTTTTGTTGGGTCTTTGTGTGGTTTAGGAATCAGGGTGACTGTGGCCTCATAGAATGAGTTTGGCAGTGTTCTTTCTGATTCTATTTTGTGAAAGAGTTTGAAGAGTATTGGTATTAGCTCTTCTTTGAAGGTCTGGTAGAATTCTGTGCTGAAACCATCTGGCCCTGGGCTTTTTTTTTGGTTGGGAGATTTTTAATGACTGTTTCTATTTCCTTGGGGGTTATAGGGCTGTTAAATATGTTAACCTGATCTTGATTTAGCTTCAGAAGGTCAAATCTATCAATGAAATTGTCCATTTTGCTTAGGTTTTCTATCAGGTGATGGAAAGGTCTCACATGCTCATGAACAGGTAGGATCAACATAATAAAAATGGCCATCCTACCAAAAGCAATATAAGGACTCAGTGCAATTCTTGTCAAAATACCAACACAATTCTTTATAGACCTGGAAAAAGCAATTCTCAACTTCATATGGAATAACAACAACAACAACAACAAAACCCAGAATAGCTAAATAACAAAACATCAGGAAGTATCATCATCCCAGATTTCAAGCTGTACTACAGAGCAATAATAATAAAAACAGCATGGTACTGGTATAGAAACAGACCAGTGGATCAATGGAATCAAATTGAAGACCCAGAAATGAACCCACACACCTATGGTCACTTAATTTTTGACAAAGAAGCCAAAACCATACAATGGAAAAAGGACAGAATATTCAACAAATGGTGCTGGTCCAACTGTATGTCCACATGTAAAATAATGAAATTAGACCCATACTTATCATCTTATACAAAACTTAAGTCCAAGTGGATCAAAGACCTTAAAATAGTGCCAGATATACTAAATCTACTAGAAGAGAAAGTGGAAAAAACCCTCAAACTCATTGTCACAGGTGACAACTTCCTGAACAGAAAACCAACAGCTCAGGATCTAAGACCAACAATCAATAAATGGACCTCATGAAACTGAAAAGCTTCTGTAAGGCAAAAGACACTGTCATTAGAACAAAATTGCAGCCTACAGACTGGGAGAAAATCTTCCCGAACCTCACATCTGATAGAGGGCTAATATCCAAAATTTACAAAGAACTCAAGAAATTAAATACCAAGAAACCAAATAATCCAATCAAAAAATGAGGAACAGAGCTAAACAGAGAATTCACAAAGGAGGAATCCCCAATGGCTGAGAGACAATTGAAGAAATGCTCAACATCCTTAATCATCAGAGAAATGCAACTCAAGATGAGTCTGAGATTCCATCTCACACCTGTCAGAATGGCTAAGATCAAAAGCGCAAATGACAGCACATGCTGGCGAGGGTGTGGAGAAAGGGGAACCCTCCTCCATTGCTGGTGGGAGTGTAGGCTTGTGCAACCACTATGGAGGTCAGTCTGGGGATATCTTAGAAAACTTGGAATAGCTTTGCCTCAAGACCCAGCCATACCACTTCTGGGTATATATCCAAATGATTCCTCACTGAATCACAAGGAAGTTTCTCATCTATGTTCATAGCAGCCTTATTTGAAATAGCTAGAAACTTGAAACAACCCAGATGTCCCTCATCCAAAGAATGGATTAAAAAAACTGTGGTACATCTACACAATGGAATACTACTAAGCTATCAGAAGCAACGAAATCATGCAATTTGCAGCCAAATGGATGGAACTAGAGAACTCATCCTGAGTGAGCTGACACAGACTCAGAAGGATACACATGGCATCTATTCGCTTATAGTCAGATTTTAGCCATATAGTACAGGATAACTATACTACAACCAATGCACCAAAGGGAACATGAACATAGACTTTTTTTCCTCTCAATGAGACACTTTGCCCTAGTGGTGCTGCCTTGTAGGCCCCCAATGTATGAGGAGGCTCTTGACCCTCATATGACTGTGGAAATGGGGTAGGGGACTGTCATGTAGGGACATTCCACTCCAGAGGAGTGTTATGGAAGGGATAGGAGGTAGAGAATGGGAGGGTGGGACCAAGAGGGCTGGAAAGAGGACACTGTGATGGAGATGTAACCTGAAGTAATAAATAAATATTAAAAATTAAAAGAATAGGCACAACCCCTTATATCAAATGTGGACAAGGCAATGCAGTAGGAGGAAAAAGACTCCAGAGGCAAGCTACAGAGTCAGAGATGGCACCGACTGTCAATGTTAGGGGTCCCGCAAGAATACTAAACTGCACAACTCTAACATTCCTGGCTAGTAGAGTCAGACATAGATTAGATTGTCCTCCAGGAAACTTGTTACCCTTGTGAAAGGATAAAGTAGAGATGGGATGTGCATGGTTTCATGAGAAATACATACAAAGATAGGTAAAGAGAAGCCTAGAAATACCAGCCTGACATGCTTATATTTCTGACCTAAAAAGGCATCTTATTTATATATGTTATATATTACATATATTATATATATAATTAAAATTATATATGTATAATTTTTAAGATTATAAGCTAACGGCATTATTCCCTTGTCCCTTTCTTCCTTTGAAACATCTCATATACCCCTTCTTGCTTTCTTTCAAGTTCAAAGCTTTTTTTTTCATTAATAATTATTAAAAGTATATGTGCACACATCTATCTACTTATCTTGTTACATAAAGATGTACTTAAGTTTACGCCAAGTGTTCTGATGTCTGGAGCCTTAAGAGTCCCCTCCTAAAACTCCATGGTTTAGAATGAAATAAGCTCATTTCTAACACTAGGAAAGATGAGAAATTAAAGAACAACATGATGCCCAATGCATATATCTATTTTCCATGCATTATTTTTACTTTTAGAGCAGAAGAGAAATGTAAAAAGCCAAGAAAACAAACTCCAACAATTATTTCATTGTCTCTGAAGATCATTTGAGTACTTTGTATTCCTTGTGAGTGAGTACCTTTATAACTCCCCAGCCAAGGGTGCAGAGATACAGCAATTTTCAGTTGTCATGCAAAGAAAACTCAATTGTTAGAGCTGTTCTTTCCCATACTCCCAAGACAGGGTTTCTCTGTATAGCTCTAGCTGTCCTGGAACTTTTTCTGCAGACCAGACTGGCCTCTAACTCATACAGATTTTCTGACTTCTGCTAACCCACTGGTGGGATTAAAGGTATGTATTACCACCACATGGCTACAAAAACTGTTTTTAAACATACTGTTTGTTTTCCAATTCATACTCAGAGAATGACCAGCACTTATGGATAGCATAACCCAGCTAAAGGCTAGTTGGGAGATCTCATATGTCTGTATTCGGCCATGTTTCTTTGCTGGCCAGTTAGGATTTGAAGAACAATAAATTCATGAAGCACAGTGGACATTGCTGTACCACACTCATCAATATTGATGGTTGGGCCTTTGAGGTTTATTTGCTAATCTTTCACAGAATATTTGAAAAATGAAGGCAACCTTTGTCTATGAAGAATTACTGCCTTAATTTCTAGGGTAAGGGAAAGTTAGGCAGTGATGCCAGGAGGTCAGGGGGGAACTGTGGTTTCCATTCCTCTTCAGATTTGGTCACCTGTCAGGACTCTTGAACTGTCAGCCAGTGGAATGTGGCATCATGGCAGTGTAAGCAAGGGTCTGGTAAGTGTAGGCAAACATGTTATGGTTCTGACCAAGAGATTTTGGGTTCTGTATAAACATACATTCCCAATGAAGTCAATCAGGACACTAACTCAGAACCTAAAAACAAAGGCAACTTAGGACATACTAGGTGTTAACATACAGAGGCTCTGAAATTCTTCATCCTGCATAGACCTCAAGGTGAGATTTTGTTTTCTTGTAACAATGGGTCAATTTCATGTTCTCATACTCCTTCTGCTTGAGGGAATACATTCTCATGGTGCAAATGCTAGCTCAGCATGAGGCCAGTGACTTCAATTCATTTAATATATTCCATTGATAGACATTATACAATACACCAAGACATAAATTATAATGAAGCAAAGCCTTGGACGGCCAATAATTTACTATGAATGATGGGCTGCAATCTTTTGTTTCACTCCATTATTTCATAAAAGAAATGTCTTGAGTCAGGCAACTGATTTAACCAATGCTAATAGGTCACATGCCTAACCTGAAAACTGGGAAACAGTCCTATGATTCTACAGCCAAACTTTCTTCAGGTCACAAGTGACACAAGTCCACCCAGCTTCCTGGATTCTGCTGAAGTCAGTGTTTCCAATCACAGCATCTAGGGTCTCTTCTGCTCTGAGCTTCTTGAAGAATTTTATCTAGTATTCATTTAACCATTTCCTGGAAAAATCCAAGAACTATCTTTAAATTTTCTAGTATGTCTGTTCATTCATCCATTCATCTTTTTTATAGTGGTGTGTGTGTGTGTGTGTGTGTGTGTGTGTGTGTGTGTGTGTGTGTATGTGTGTATATGAGTGTGTGTATATGTATATGTGTGTATGTATGTGTGAGTGTGTGTGTGTGATTGTGCACATGTGTAAATCAAGACAACTTTCAGCAATCTTTATCTCCATGTGGGTACCAGGGACCAAAACAAGACCATCAGGCATCAGGCTTGGAAGCAAATGCCTTTACCCACTGAGTCATCTTGCCATTAACCTGGAGTCATGTTAACAAAAACATATCTATAGCTGGTGCAGGACATTGTTTCCTGGTATCAGACTGTGTCTTTATCTGTTAGTTGTTATAACATAGCCTAGCCGGCTTATTAGACCACACAATAACTGGCAGAACAGAACACATTAGAAAAACCGCACAGGATAAATCTGTAGATGACTGGCCTAGAATGTTCCCTGTCTGATGTTCATGAGTCAGAAGTTCCAGTTTAGGATGTGGGGCCAGCCACTACTGAATGAAGTCATACAAGAATACTGAAGTGTGGATGAAATTGACAAGAGCATCATGTTATACAATGATGCATGTGACGAGGATTCAGAACCACCATCCTCATATGATTGCAGCATAAGGCAGCATGCTTGTGTGACACATTTGGATGTATCCAATGCATTTTGATGTACATTCAGCATGATGCCCAAGGCTGTCTCTCATAATCATAGTCTCTAGAAGTATCTTCGAGCATTTCTTGTTCTGGTTCGGAATTCAGAATTATGGTTGGAAGACTCCGTGATGCTAATTAATTCCTATACTGTCATATTTCAGGCATGCTCCATGAAAAGTTGCTGTGTGCTACTGCTGCTCTCCTCATACCCTTTTCTACAGATTCTATCCTTGAGCTTCAGCTTTAGTTTGTCTTCACTTTATTCAGCGTTCTCTGCACCAACCCTGGAGCGCAAGAACAAGATGTAGCACTACAGGAGGGCTAGTTGACTTTTGTTAACATAATCGTTTTATGCCTGTGCATGAAATTACATCCCTTTGGTTTTTGTGGATTGTTGCTGAGTACTCAAAAAGTTGTCTCAACAATCTCATAATCTGAAATTGGTTACTGATGAAAATGGGAGAAATTATTTTTTTTACTCCTAGAGTAGAAATGAAAAGTTAGCATGTTGAAACAGAATGTTCATTTATATCATGAATCAGAGAATCAGAAATAACCAAAATGATGACTAATATTAATAGGAAGCAACATAATGTCAATTACACTTAACAAAAATGTAACAACTTGTGATAAATGTTTGAAAAACAATCTAGACAGAAATGAATATATTTAAGAGCAAAACACAAGATCAAAATGTAGATATTTTCAAAAAGATATACTCCTGGAGTAAATACCCAAATTATAGAAATGACATACTGTTGGAAATTTATTTCTTTGCAAAGTTATTTTCATTGAGTGTTTTTTTTTTCTTTTGACACTAGACTGGATTTTACCCTGGAGCTCAGTGTTATTTCACCATGTGTTAATTTCTTTCATGAATGCCTTATTTACCTTCATTTAGTCTATGCTGCAGGTAGCATATGAGAAATACTTATTGCTGGTATTCTGCAGCTGAAGGACAACTCAGGGTCTTACATGGCTCTAGGGCTGTATGACTATGAAGGCATTTTTTTTTTTGGCATGATCTGTCACTGTGGGGGAACACTGACTTATTAAATGTAATCCTATGAGCCATGTTTTAAATGAACAAACTTTCATAATTTCAGAATAGCTCACATCTGTTCTGAAGGTTCTACTTATTATTAAAGACTCCATTGTATCTACATCTCAGTTCATTCCTGTAAGAGTGCTTATTTATGTAATAATTGTCTCGAGGGCTCTTATTAAAACATTGTTAGGTTTGAACTGCTATGCTCTCGGCTATTTTGTTTCATTCCTAAAGCAGTCAATTTATAACATTGTTCAATCCCATATGCATTACAAAATGTATGGCAATCAAATTTATAGTGTGGTTTGCTTTAATTCAAATACTTTTAATTTGATAGTTTCAATAATTACATGTTTCCATCAAAAAGTTGGAAAGAAATACAGTTGACAAAACAATAATACATTAAGAGCCATGGGCTTATGGTTATTTCTGAAGCATAATTGGTAAACCTGAACAGTGCGTCTAGACCCTTTCAAGATGCTTATCACCTAATAAACATGGCTATTACTTATTCCTCAAATACTTTTGCTTTCATCCTAAATAACAAATCAGTGCTTGAAAAGTTTTTCATCTCTTTTGATGTACATCAGCATTTGAGTCTTCCTGGAAAATTTTCCAAACAGGTGTAATGCAATTGTCTTCACATTTCTATTTTTTTCCCCTAGAGATAACTGTTCCTTCCCGTGTAGAAAGGAACTGTGTGTTGGGTGACTTCAGCTCTGAAAATGCCTCTGTTCCTTAACTCACCCTTTGTTTCTCAAATATTTCAAATGAATGCCCATAACACTGGGTTGGTTTGGGGAAATTTTAGGAGACAGTGCATGAAGTATGAAGCTCACAGTAGGTGTGTGGTAGTCTTTGAAGATAGTGCATTATCTCCACTTGACCTAAAATTGTGATTTAATTAACACTCAGTCTCCTTGGTTATTCCTTAGTTCTAGTTATCGAGATAAACTTCTGGAAAACATACTTTGGAGATGTTTCGTAGGGTGCAGAACATTTCCGTTTGCTCGAACTGTTTTCATTTATTTATCAGATGCTGGGTCATTCTGTAATAGCTTTAGAGAGTCAGAAACAGACACACACCAACATTATGATCATAGGGGCAGGGCTGTGTTGTTCATCGTTGAATTTAAGTTCTTGTCCAATCTCATTGAATGGCTTCTTAGGTAAATATTTGCAGGTGATAATTGATTCCAGGGAGGCTTCTTTCATATTTGCTCGGTAGTACTATGGAATAGCTCTAGTTTTCTTAAACATTTGTTCAAATTGAAAAAAGACAATCTGGCTTTCAACTTATTTCTTTCTTTCTTTTTTTCTTTTCTTTTTTTTTTTTTAGTTTTTTGGTATTTTTTATTTTTTTCTTTATTTTTTTATTTCTTCAAGTTACATCTCAATCATAATCCCCTCCCAACTCCCTCCTCCAGTCCCACCCTCCCACCCTCAACCCTCAATCTTCTTCCTTTTTTTAAGTTTAGGGTATATCTTATTTCCCCCTACAGCTCCCCCTTTTCAGTCCAACAAATGGTTCTTTCTCTTATAATAATAGATACAATACAAAACAACAGAGGTAATTAGGCCACAGTTATGAGGGTTATATGGCTTAGCATACATTCTCAATGTCCACTCCATATGTATTTGGCACCTGACTTTAACATTCTACTATCTAACCATCTCCATGAGTTTAAAATTCTATATCTAACTCAACATTCATACTAACTTGCAACACAATTTTAAAAGCATCTTCTTAGATCTCTGACACTCTCTTGACTCCTAAACAACTCAAAATGTAATTATGAGACTCTAGCTATCTATTCTTCAACCACCTCAGAGACCTGAGAGGGATAAATATATCCGATTTTATAGGAACTACAGGGCCTGCAGCTTCCAAAACTAAGAAATGACATACCAGTGGCTGCCTGGACAGTTCCCATTTTCTCTCCATACATTACAGCATCGATCTTCAGTCGTTTGGCCCCGTTTCTCTGACAGCCATTGATTGTAGAGCAGGGTTTATGAAGGACTTGCGTACCCTGTCTTGGCAGAGCTAGGCTGTCGACTTACCTGCTTCCAGGTTTTGTCCTTTTTGGACAGCATTCTGTCTACAATTGGAGCAAGGGGCTTTTCCTACCAAAAGATAGGCTTGCGACTAATTCAATCATCTCCCACTGGAGATTCTTCGATGCTCATCTTCTACTTGGAGTAGAATATGGGTTGCTGTCAGGAGTTGATATGTCTCAATATAAAAAAAATCTAAAGTTAAGAAGACATCTTTGAATGCCATATTCTGTAGATCTCTTGAGGTTTTTGAAGAGACCCTATCTATCTCTTATATTAGGATAAGCAGATGTTGCTTGTCTCTTAGCAGCTTTATTTCTGATTAGCTTAGAAAATAACTATAATAGACTGTCATAGTACCTAAAGAAATGACCAGCTTGCATTGCTATTAGTTTGTATTTCTTAATTATCCTAAACAGTTTATGACAATTAGTAGCAAAAGGCCGAAACTTCACATTTCAATTTTGTTCTTTACCCCTTAACCCTTCCATCCCATTTCTCTGGGGTGGGGAGTCCCTATATAACAGTCCCTCATTTCAGTTCAGAGGTCATATGAGGGCCAAGAGCCTCCTCATTCATTGGGTGTCTACGAGGCAGTACCACCAATGAAAAGTGTTTCATTGCCCGGGAGAGAGAACTAAAAAGCAAACAAATAAGCAGACAAACAGATAAAAAAGAATAAAAAATAGAGAAAAAGAATAAATAAAAATAAAAAAATAAAAAATAAAAAGTCTATGTCCAAGTTCCCTTTGGTGTGTTAGTTGTAGTATCCATATCCTCTACTATATAGCTAAAATCCTACTATAAGTGAATAGATGCCTTATGCATCCTTCTGAGTCTGGGTTAGCTCACTCAGGATGAGCTTTTCTAGTTCCATCCATTTGGCTGCAAATTGGATAATTTCATTGTTCCTGATAGCTGAATAATATTCCATTGTGTAGATGTACCACAGTTTTTTAACCCATTTTTTGGTTCAGGGGCATCTGGGTTGTTTCCAGTTTCTAGCTATTACAAATAAGGCTGCTATGAACATAGATGAGGAAACTTCCTTGTGATTGAGTGAGGAGTCATTTGGATGTATACCCAGAAGTGGTATGGCTGGGTCCTGAGGCAAAGCTATTCCAAGTTTTCTAAGATATCGCCAGACTGACCTCCATAGTGGTTGCACAAGCCTGCACTCCCACCAGCAATGGAGGAGGGTTCCCCTTTCTCCACACCCTTGCCAGCATGTGCTGTCATTTAAGCTTTTGATCTTAGCCATTCTGACAGGTGTGAGATGGAATCTCAGAGTGGTCTTGAGTTGCATTTTTCTGATGATTAAGGATGTTGAGCATTTCTTCAAGTGTCTGCCAGCCATTAGGGATTCCTCCTCTGTGAATTCTCTATTTAGCTCTGTTCCCCATTTTTTGATTGGATTATTTGTTTTCTCTAACCCCTCCCCATTTGGGGTTATATGTTCTAGATTTTGATCTGAGCAGTGCATCACACTATCTTTCTAGCAATCTGCTTTAGAAGGATTGAAAACGGAACTACCCCTCTAGATAATAGATCCCATGGCTTACACCATGTTAGTGTATGAATTCCTAATTTAATCCCTAATTAGACTTCAGCGTTTCTTCCCCTCCTGAAAGGATAAACCTTACATCATCGTTAACCTTGAGTCCCACTTCTTTTTTTACTCTATTATTTCTCTTACCTAAAGCTGAACAAATACACACTTAATCAGTCACAGCTTACACGACACCAAGAAGAAATGAGTCTCTTGCTTAATAACAGAGCTTAATATTAGGTTAAAAAAATCTATGAGGTGATCATGTGGACTTGCTGTTTACATAGATACAGCTACAAAGAGCGACCTCTTAGGCTTATTCACCTGGCCTTATTATTATTAAAAATCTTCCACTGAATTTTTAAATTTTTAAACTTTCCATTTGGTTATAATTTCCTGTTAGCCTAACAATAAAATCTAGGGATAAGCACAGTATCAAACATGATTGTAGAGACTGTCAAGTTACCTGGGCAGGGTAGTCATGCTTGTAACCCCAGTAAGGTGTGTTGCTTACTTCTGATCCTTCTTTAATTCAAAGTCAAATAGTTAGAAATATTTATTGTTTTAGTAAAGCTGAATATTTTAAGACTCATTAAGAATAAAAGAAAAAATTATCAGTACAAAAACAAAAGGAATTAGCTGAATCAAACACACACTTACATATAATGCATATGCAAATGTTTTAAGTTGAAATCACACTAGTGGAGACATATATTTTGGATATTTTCACAAAATGTGTAAAAGCAGATGAAATAAGTGGATTAGTCCAAGGGGATTGTAACTATTGTTAATTTTGGAAGGATACAGCTGATATACTAAATAACTCTTCCTCATTTGTCAATGGTGTTTACATACCATTTTAAACAGGACAGTGGACTGCTTTATTACACATATTTACAGGTTTCCACTTCTGAGATCATAGATTTCAGTTGCTCCAGAAACTTTCACTGTTGAGACTCCTAGTATATTAGAAATCAAGAAAATAAAAAACATCAATATTTTTTATACGATCTCATATTGAGAATTTTAATGTGAATATCTTTTTTCCATCCTCGATTTCAGCATGTCTGGTACTGTGTGGTTAGATTCAAACACAGCTAATCTTAAAATCTTCATCTGCGGATCCACAAACAGTGGAGAAATTCAGGCCAATATTGACTGTAAGATCCTCAGTCTCAGATCTGGCTTCCAACTTCATCCACAGGGGTCATCTGAAGGTGGGCATGGGTACTTGAGTACCTGCAGTGATTGGGCTTCCCAGACGTGGCTGTAATTCAAGTCACATTGTCACCTGACTGTGGCAACCATGACTAAACATATTTGGGGTAATGTACATGTTGAGTCTCTTCCTTCTGTTCCTTCTGTACTATAAGTAATTGCTCGTTACTAGCCTTGCTTGACTTGTGTTATTTATGCAAATGAGTGACTGCTAACTAATATTTGAGTTTCTGAGATAATTCATCAGTTGTACCATAATGGAACTAAAAAATCAATAATAATTGAAATGATATGAAATCATATTTAGACTGTTTAAGCCCAATTCCTGTTGGGTTATTTCATGAAAATCCACGATAGTTCAGTGAGCCTTCAATACAATTTCACTCTTAACTTATTATTATGGTAACATATGTTTGTGATACTGTATTATTTTCTGAAGCTACATCTTTTCCTCATGCCAATATTAAGTTTGTCCAATTTTTATTATGATATTAGTGGATAATGTTTAATTAGTAACAGCTATTTCAAAATCTGGAAGAACCTGTATAGCCTTATTTGCATAATAAAATGGGGCTATCTATTCACATTGATTCTCTCTTATTCTGGCTGGTTAATGAGGAATTTTATTGGTAAGCAAAATAAAGTGTTTCTCTTAGAATTAAAAATAACTTTATATTTAATTAATGTTTTTAATGCAAACCTTTCACTGAGGTGGCACACCTTACTATTTTATCTAAAATTGTATTTGTTGTCTGTATTATCCCTCACATGTTGACTGTAAACAATATCATTAAACTATATTTCTTAGAAGATGTGTGATTCAATATGTGTGATGATGTACATGTGCTATAAGTAAAGTATTTAATTTTAAATCCTAATTCTAGAAGGAGCTTCAAAATCGCCACTGTGTTCATGAAATTATCACTGTGGAAATTTTACATGTTTCCCACAAGGAACTTGTCTACTCTGCATTTTTGGATGGTTTATTAAAGAAAAAAAAATGAGCGCTGTCAGATCGTCTGATGATTAGGTCATTGATGACACTTTACAAAAGAAACTGAGCTAGAATTAGAGTCAGGGCTGCTGAATTGCCGCTAGCTCTACAGAACACATGCTGATAGTGCAAACCTTTGATAGAACGCACTGATACAGTAAAATCCTTTAAGAAATTTCTATGTTGGCTTCCATTTCCTTCTCTTTTTTCTTCTGGGTTAAAGTGCTACTTTAAGACAGGAGATCCACACTCCACACATCACAGAAGGGCAGAATATCATGCTGGGGCTAGTGGGAGAGAAAGCATCAACCCCAGAACAGATGTCCTAGAAGTGGTACCTGTCCCAGTGGGAGCTGAGCATTAAAGTATTCTAGTTCTTCCCTTGGAGGCCCTGAGTGTAGCTCTATCCACCAAGGAGGAACTTTCCTGATTGGCTACTGTATATCTCAGTCCTTCAGACTTTGCATCTACACTCAAGAACAGAATACAAGTCAGGGAGTGAGTGAGTTCCACATAAACAATACTTTCAGGGTCTGTAACTCAACTGGAGGAAAAGAGGAACAAATGAACAATTCTAATTTCCTCTCAGTAATTCTTGACTTTCCTCTTCAACATCAGTGGTTGGCTCTAGCAGTATGTTAGATTTATGAAATATTTGCATGGCAAGATTTATGTAAAACTTAAACATTCTCTTGTTTATCTGTGACCCTGCTTACCTCAAGCTGTATGTGCATTTTCAACATCACGCATGAAATCAAGCATGCTGAAGAGAACTTGAGAAAGTTATTTATTATCTATTCCATTCTATTCTATTATTACTTATCATTACAGTATTTATAATTATCATGAGGAATTATTTTGTGGGTAATAATATTGATTCTAGGAGATTTGAGTTGTACTTCCCATGTTCAATTTAACTTCTCAATGTGACTGTATTTGGAGATAGAACTCTGTAGGAAGTGATTAATATTACATTGCTTATAAGGGTGGGGCTCTTCTGACAGGCCTGCAATCTTTATAGGGAAAAGAAGAGCTTTTGGTAGTGAAATACACAGTAGTCCAACAACTTAGAAGGGAAGTCATGAGGATTGCCTGAGTCCAGGAATTAAGGCCAGCCTGAGCAGAGCTAGGAGTACTTAATTGAAAAAACAAAGAACAAAACAAATTGAATAAAACAGAAGCCATAGGGCATACTTAATTCTGTGTCTGCATAGAATGGGCCCCAAGGAGTCTGGAGGGAATGCAGGCAAGAAAGTACTATCTGCCAGTCCAGGGAAGGGCTTCACCAAAAACAGAATTGTCATCTAGGCTTTGGGCTTCTGACACCAAGACTATGAGAATATAAATGCTGTACTTTAATCTCCCAGTCTAGTTTTGATAGGAAGCTTGAGGGAGTTTGAACATGAAAAGATCACCTTCCTTGCTGCCTCTTCATTTCATTTCTGACTCATCAGATCCCCATAATTTCTTAGGAGTAAGGATTCAATCCAGTGGGAAGTGGAATCAGGAGAAAGAAAAGGCACAGACATCAGAGCTGATACGGGTATTGATGTTCCTCCCAAGGGATCAACATACTCTCTTTCTTTACATTAGCAAGAAAGAATAAAAATGAAGCAAAGACTTCTTCGAAGCCAGATATGGTAATGGTTGACAATAATTCCAGCTACTCGGGGCATAAAGCAGGTGAATATGCAGGGAGCTAAGGCAAATGGATAAGAAGAAGGCTAAGGCAAGTAGGTAAGCAGGAGACTGAGTCTGGAGGATAGGAATTCTCAGCCCTGCCTTCCACTGGGTGAACACCACAGCAAAAAAAAAAAAAAAAAAAAAAAAAAAAAAAAAAAAAAAAAAAAAAAGATAACACAAAATAAAACCAACCAAAACTTTTAGGTCTTTACCATTAAATATCTGCTTACAGCCAAAAACTTTTGTTTAAAAAACAGGTAAACTTGAGTTGAAATTGGATAGTGACAGCACATCATATTGTATGGAAATATTTTCAGATATAAAGAAATTACACTATTGGAATCGTTTTTCTAATACTTAGCTAAAATCTAGGAAGTCAGATAGTGCAATTTTCATGCCTATAGTCTAAGTGGGAAGCTGAGGCTGGTGAATTTAGAATTTTATGCAACTCTGGACAACAAACCGAGGACCTGTCTAAAATGTACATACATACATACATACATACATACATACATACATACATACATACACATATATACATACATTCATGTAAGTATACATATGTAAAAAATCATTGATGTAATATTCCCTATGCTTTTAGAAAAATCTCACAGGGAAGCTCCTTCTTTAATGGCTGTTTGACCCTAAATTTTGTATCATTAGCACCTTGGCCTATAGTGTCTATATCATAGGAATTCAGCAAAAATATACAGGTAATATTTCAAGCCACAGTGTATCATAATAATGGAAGGAAGTCAGGCAGAAGTGCAATTTTGTGCTAGTGGGTCTTCTCTCAATTCCAGCCAGCCAGACGCTGGCTCTGAAAAGGCAGAATGAAGAGTTTGAGCTCTCTGCTTTTCACAAGTTGGAACAGTGAGCACTGTAGGAAAACATCCTTTTGCTTTTTGTGTCCTTCTGTGTCTATGACCTGGAAAGTTGAAATGTGCCTTTTCTACCTTGATGAATGGGGTACCCTAATGACTAACCACTCCAATGAGTAGTGAGGATGGAATATATATATATATAATTTCAGACTGGAAATGCTTTTGAACACTTCCAGCCTAGGTAGTGATATCAGGGCCTTTGGGAGTTTGGGAGTTGTGTCTTGAACTGGAAGTCTTGTTTCAAAAACAAAATTAGTGCAAGTGGTACCCCCTAATGTGACTATTTTTTTTGTAATCGCTGCTTATTATAAACATATGCTGAAGCAGAGATAAAGCAGGAGACGTAGACTTGCCATTCCTCTTGCGCAGTTCTGCAGTCTACAATTGTTGCTGTTACTCTCAGTGATCAGAATTGTACATTGGCCACTGTAAATCTGAGAATTACATTCTAGTAAAGAGGAGGGAAAAAAAATCACCAAAATCCCCATGCTGTATATGCATGGAGTTCTCTCCAGTGTGCCATTTACTATGACAACAGCGAAAATCAGCCTTAAAACTGTATGTAGTCTTGCTTGCTACACACTTCTATTACTTGTGATTCATTAAATGCATTTGTGGACGTAATCAAACTTGTTTAAAGCTCATATGCTCAAGGGCTAGAAAAGTGCTTCAGAAGAAATGTGAACAATCCAAGGGCAATTGCCAGCATGTTATTATTGGTATTTTTCAGCATAATGCAGTCCCTGCTCTAGTCGGCACCCCTTTCTGAACACTTTATGTCTGTAGGCATATGCAAATACAAATTCCTAATAGAGTTCTGATTATGTAAGTGCATGAGCTATATTTGCTTGTGAAATATTCATATTAGGTGCCTTGTAAAAGCCATTTATTTTGTGGGGCTAGGTTGTATTTGGAGAGATGATAACTTGAGCCAGGAGTGAGAACCGCTGCTCAGAATGTGTAGACCTAGAGCATCTGTGTTCTCTTTTTCTTATTAGAGTAGGGGAACATTTTCAATAGATGGGATTAAAGACTGTCCCACTTTCTGTAATTTCCTATTGGGTTAATTCAGTTGAGTTTGGTGCCGAACACTTCAATAATAAAACACCCTACAAGTCGGAGCTTCACATCAGCTGAAATATCAAAGTAAGATTGGCAGCCGGGCACTTGCCAATTAAGTGGTATCATACTTTTTTCTTGTTATGGCCCATCCCATTGCATGCCGTCTTTCCCTCCATCTTTCCTCTGTAAACACACACACACATTACACAGAAATAAACTGTTGAAATAGCATTCAAACAATACTGAAATGAGACTTCTAAGTTCTCATTTGTCAATTATTTTTTAAGCCTCTTCATGGAATTGGAGATTTCATTTTAGTGTATCTTAAAACTTTTCAACACTTGTTGGGATAACAAATTAATTTACTATAAGGGCTGCAGGTCTGCTAGGTGGAAATAAGTATGTCTACTCCGCACCAATGTATAAAGGAAAAGATATAAAAATAGGGTGTGATGTGATTTTAGATATGTTGTCAATATGAAAATAATGGAAATGAGCTGAAGAAAATATAGTTAGATTTATGACCTGCTTGGAGTTGTGTAGAGAAAATGGAAGAACACATTAAAAGACTCATATTCCTCATAGTTCCATTACATCTCAGAGAAAGGAGTTTTAGAATCTGGTTTATGATACAGTAAACAATGAACAGAAAAAAAAAGTCTTTATTGCTATCCTAGAAACAATAATTCTTTTGTCTTTGTTTAGTGAAAGCGCATATTGAAAAATATTACTCTTGTTTTAAAATGAGAACCTTTGTTTTTCCCATAAAACTATGATGCTTGTATCCATTGATCAATGCCTATGCTTGTTATGTATATGAAATGATCAGATGAAGAATGAGTTTTTAATTTTAGTTAGAATAATATGTATCTTGCAGAAGTGTGTTAACATTTTAAATTAACATTATTGCTGTTATTGTGTGGTGGGGATTGAACTCAGGATCTCCTACCTACGTGGTACACAAGTACAGAGCACCACTGGTCTACATCCTCAGCCCCTTTCTTAGCTTTTTATTTTCAGATCACTCAAAATGGGTCAGGCTTGCCTCAAACTCCCAGGTAGGCATTGAGCATGAGGTCATTCTGCCTCAGCTTCCCAGGTAGCTGGCGTTACAAGCCTGCACCATCAGAGTAAACATTATTTTTACTACTTTAATTATATAGGATCAGATCAAAGCCATATCACCTATAATAAGATTGTGTGGGCACCAATTTGCATATGAACTATATAGATGTGGTTTAAAGACATCTTTGTTGGAGTTTAAGTATATATATTGTTTCTTTGGTCTTCTTTATATTTGATGTTAATAAAAGTATAAACTTTTATATTCAGAAGATCTGTTTTAAAATTAGTTTTGAGAAAATCAACATGTAAATATCTTATTTGGTTCCTCTAAATGAAAACTTGTTACAGTATCAAACTTACCCAACTGATACTGCACTTTCAAATCCTGTTTATTATGGAAGGAAGAGAGGATGAATCTTATTTAGGCATTTTAGAATACATATTAATATGGTAGTATATTTCTTATGGAGTCCCAAGGGTCAGCACACCAGCCTCGAATCTATGTCTGAAAATAGTCGTGGATAGAGCTATTAGTGAGTTTGGCAAGAGCACATCTAACCATCATCACTTCAAAGTCAAGATCTGCTTCCATTTTCTTATCTCTACTTGCAGCGCTGCTTAACGATCAATAGTTTTTCCCCTCAGTATTTTATAACCCTATTTATATTTCCAGTTTCTATTGTCTGTCTGAGTTATAATTCCTCTGGAAGGCTTGGTATGTAGCATTGAGGAGTTTCTGCTTTTATTGTTTCTCATTTCTTTGCTGCCCTCCACTTCTGGATGACAATGACATTTCACTTTTTTTAATGTTGCCCAGCTTTGTTGTTTTATTCTCCGGAGCTGAAGCTTGCAGTAGTATTCACCTTCCTTTTTGAAGGTAGCATGTGGAGGGAAATTGATTATTGAGCTGATGCAGAGGCAGCAAGGCTTGTGTGCTGATTATAGGAAGAATCAAGCCCACCAGGGCTAAGGACTTGTGTGGTCCGCACAGTTTAAGCTGCGAGACCCATACTTTAGGCTGCCTTCCTGTGACTCACTATTGTCTTCTGATAGATTCAAATATTCCAGAGGGAGGTAATAGAAAAGAGAAAAGGTTAACTTTAGAAGCAAAGGTAAAATTTTTGCCCAAAGTCTCATAAGAAAAGTTGAAGAGGCACTTTCTTTGAGATAAACTATCTCAACATTTTGAACAAATTTGAAATGTTTCTCCTTGTCAGAGGTAAGCTATGAGAGAAACATGAGAGTCAGATAGGTAGTACAGCATAATTGCTTAGATGCTTCATTTGACTCCAGGTTCTATCCTTTACTTGAGGGGAATCTAGCAATTTCCTTCTGTTTTCTCAGTTATAAAATAAATATTCTAATTACTCTTGAGTTTTTGCCATTGTTATGAGTATAGTGTTAGCTACTTTTTTATCTGAGAAAACAATGTAGAGGAAGGTGTCCTTCCTTTTGGGGGGAGGGTGGGAGTTCAGTTCACAGTCACATGACAGTGACGGCAAAGGGAATGCCTATGGAATCAAGGCAGAAACATCATGGTAGAAAGCCATGGCAGAGGAAAGCTGCTCAGCTCATGGCAACCAGAAAGCAAAGAGAGAAGGATTCCAGGAGACAATACATTGTGTAAAGCTATATCCTTAAAGACTCACATCCTCCAATAGGCTTCACCTTCCACAGTTCCCAGTTCTTCACATCAGTCTGCTCAATTCTAAGCCCATGAATGGATTAAACTTTTGCTTAGGGCAAACCTAGAAAGTTACTTCTCTGGGCATTGCAGGTGAGAACCATGCTTTTTATAAATGAGTCTTCAACTCATGATCCTCCTGCCTCAGCCTTCTTCAGCAAATCCTACTGGTATGTGGGACCACAACCGGCCAGTAGATGTGTAGCTTGTTCTTCATGTAGGTCCCTAAAAATTGGAGCAGGGTCTGTTTCTGATTCTGTTGACTGCCTTTGGATCCATTTCTGATAGATGGGCTGACTTTTCTGGCCTCAGTGGGAGAGGAAGTACTTAGTCATGCTTCAACTTGATGTGCCAGTGTGAGTTGGTACCCAAGGGGCACCTTCCAATCTCTGAAGAGAAGAAGAGGAATGGGGAAGGGGGATGTGAAGGTGGGAGTGGTAGGAGAGAAGGAAGGGGTCTACAATCCAGCTGAAACATAATTAAATAAATTAATTAATTGGAAAAAAACACTGAAAAACAAACGGAAAGAAAATCAAATGAGTCTTCAAGGTAGAAGACTCTCTTGTTTACTTTTAAACTCACAATTACTAAAGAAGTCTCATACCCTAGCTAGAAGAGAAATGTATCAGAGTGAACGCTTTAGTGTATCAAATTCAAACAAAAAGTAAATATTCAAGGAAACTTATGGTGTGCTAGACTTTCAAATTCAAACATTATCTTTCCAGAACAAACATGTGAATTATAAGAAAGGCAATCAAGTATTGATAATGGAGTATTTAAATATCTATTTTCATGAGGAAATTTATGTCAACTAAATTTATGAGACAACTTAGGATTTTAATGGTTATATAGAGCACATAGACCATTTTTGGGCTGCTCTGTAAACACTGTGGACAATTCATTTCTGTCTATTTTATGTGAACAGGCATAAAATGTTAATATTCTAAACTGCCATAGAGGGTGACTTTATGCTGTCTTTGCCTTTATGGAATTTTTTGTGGATCGTATCTATGATTTATTTCAAAATGAATTCTTGTTCAGGAACACAACATCCAATTAAAAACTTACTCCTAGGGGAAAATATAAGCATTTTTTATGATGTGATTATAAGGAATGTATTGTGGTGTGCAGCAGAATTTACCAACATTAATTTTGTTTTACTTATTTTAAGAACTCTGCTGCCTTTGACTTTCATCTTCTTTGTTCTAGTAGCTTAGAAGGTACTTTTCAAAAATCATTGTTGCTTTGGTTTAGTACTCTGCTGTCCATTCATCCACATATGTTTAAAAACTTTGCCTGTGCTACCTCGAGGTTCATTAGATTTAATTAGCATCAATCCACAGCATCAGCAGTGTTCTGGTCTTTCATAGGGGTAGGTGCAGAGCACCTGATGGCTTTTCTGTGATCCTTAGTCTTCCTGCTCTCAAGAATAAAGTCTTTGTTTAAAAGCTATCTCTGCTATCCAGACCTAAGTTGCCTCTCTTCTCTCCATCACATCTCAATTTCCTCATTTCATTACGCAAAGGACATGGGATGCAGAAAGGGCATATGTAAGAGCTCCACAATTGATTAACAATTTAAAAAAGTAATTCTTAAGAGAAAATGTCAAATGGATTTGGAGTGCTGCCCAGCCACTACTTGGGATCCACATTCACACGGTATCCTTGTCTCCTCTGGAAACTGAGCTCCATTTCTGTTTCTGGAACCAGGCCAGCCCATATTTAAAAGAGTGAACGCTGGGTCCAGTTCTTGCCTACCATATGTGAGTAAGTACGTTTCCTGGTCCTATTAACCAGGCCCTTGATTGATCCCTTCTGCTCATTTTCTCACCACTCACTGGCTTCCTGTTCTTGTTTAAGTTTGAGTTCTGGCTTGAGTTCATCACTCCAAAACATTTTGTTCTTTACTGTATTGGATACCTGTTTATCAACCCATCCTTTGTTTAGAATGCCGTCCATGGCACATACAGTTTGTCTTTTCTTTTTACTAGCACTCTCCCCGCCTTCCATTTGTGGAGAGCTGTGCCTCAGGCTCACCGCAGTCAGCTGCGCAGCTGTAGAATCCAGGGCAATGTTCAGATACTCCGATGTGACAAAGAGCAAAGCTAGACTCAGGTGATTCCGGTGCTCTTAGTAAGATTTAAAGATAATGAATTGACCAGTAAAAGTCACTTTTCAATCCTAGGTAACACACAAGATTGAACTCATTTCCATGTGATCTAAAGTGGAAATTTACCAGATTACAACTGAAACCATGTGCTTGGCTATCTTCACTCATCCTACCATGTTAATCTCCCTCACTCCGTGGTTTAAAAAAATAAAATCTCCCAGAGCTGCCAAAAAATATAGTCATGGTCCTCATTTTAATATGCAAGACTCTGTGAGCTGTCAAACTCTACCTAGTTAGTTAATCTACTCATATCCCTATCTTTCCCAAACAAGACTCCTGTATTATATCTAAAATTGTCTACAAGAGCAACCTTGAGGCTTTTGGTAATTCTCTTGCCTGCTGTTGAAGTTTGTCGCATCTTCTCTATCAGAATGCTATCTAGTTCTCAAGGGAGATTTCAAAGGCCGTGCTGTCTATGAGTCACTTCCTCTTCCCCTCAAGTGGATGTGAGCTTGCCCTCCAGTGAGTTCACACAGTAACTCCTTTGGTGTCTCTTAATGAGTGGATTCTTGAATTCTTTTCTGGGTTTTTGGAATAAAGTAACAATTCATTTGACTTGATTAAAGAGGTTCAAAATATTCTTATACTTAAAATGTAAATAGGTGGTATTGTGAAGCTAAAGAAATAAGTGTATTGAGTGTCTGCTACTCGTTGGTCTTTTATTCTTAGGGAAGAATTGATAAAAATCAGCTTGTTCATATATTGGCTGTAATTTGGTGACAAATGCTAATCCAAGGACTTGAGAGCTTGATTGGAGGTTCTAGCAGGGGAGCGCAGCTACTCGTATACCCTTGACCGAAGACGGTCCTCCTCTATTCAGGGAAGGTCGTCCTCTTCAACCGAGCGCGCAGCTTCGGGAGGGACGCACATGGAGCGGTGAGGGAGGAAGGGGACACCCGCCTAGCCAGCCAGATCAGCCGAAACAACCCTGGCGATCAATGGGGTGACAGATGTTGCAGCCATATCGCCCTCACATCCTAATCCAAGGACTTAAAGGCTTAATTATCAGTGGGGCTACTTCTGGGTCCTGTGGTTGACTGATAAATGGAGAATGATAGCAATCTCAGGTGCCTTTCCTTCAGTGAATTCTCCATTGTCAACTGGTCAAGGAAATACTGCCTGGCAAGAGCCTTGCAGTGCTGGCCTTCCTCTGCTTTCTTATTTCTGTAACCCAGTTGCTTCTTCTCTTCTCCTTCCTCTCCACATTGAGTTGATCATGCATAGAAGAGGTTTGTTTCTAATCATGCTTTGTACCACTAGTTTGAAGGAGTCTAGGCAGCATAGAAAGATCAAGGGGTAATCATGCATGCTCCTAATATATTTGACTACCCATGTGGTTAACAGATGTAGTAACACCATTACTGTTGGTGATTGTCTTTGGTGTTCACAGAGGAGTGGGGTAATGGATAGACACACATCATTTTCAATTGTTTTCCCCCTTTTGAAAAACTGGACTGTAGCTTTGATTGAAGTATTACTCTGAGCCAGAAAGTCTACACTGGGTAGAAGTTTTTAGAGGAACTATAGATAAAGCTTAATTGAAAAGACAAAGATTCACTACTACTGTAGCAAAATCCCTAAATAGAATTAAGCAAATCACAGAATTTAGTTCAGTAAGCCATCATATTTAAAATTCCGATTTTAACAGCTATATTTAAATCTGTGTTTTGCTCAACAGATATTTGGTGATCACCTATCGTGTGTCATGCACTGGGTATTAGGAATAGTTTAGTAAAAACCACAGGCATGCTTATCCTTAGTCGACTTTTATATTCTGTTCTACTTGTGAAATACTACAGTTATAGCTTACATAAACATCATAAAATTGCTCTAATTCCCATAGTATAAAAATAAAGTAAGACCTTTTGAGTTTTCACGAATAATTGGTAGAATACCTATCACATTACTTCTCTTCACTAAATGTCAAAGAAAGCTCAAGACTAGAACAGACAACATGCTCATCAATGCTTGTGAAATATTGGACATTTTTTTCATATCTTCTCTCTGTTACCTGCCTTATATATCTGCCTTGCTAGCTTATATTCCACCATCATAAATAAATTTTCATGAGAGACAAATAGAAAGAGAGAGAAAGAGAGAGAGAGAGCATTTCAAGCGATGGCAACTCAGACATTTCTCTGAAATTACATACAGTCTTTAGGGGATAGACACATTCAATTATCATTTGTGATTTTAATTAGAATTTAGCATGCTTTTCTTCACAGCATCTAGCTGATCTCTGACAGCCAGGTAGTAACATGCACAGCTACATACCGTGAAATTTAAAAATGAACCATCTTTTATACACTGCTATTCTCTATCTTTTGTTACCTTCTCCCACCAGTAATTTCAGCCTTTTATTTCCTCATTAATATCCAAAATTCATTGGTGCAGAAATGGTTTCAGAAAATCTTTTCTGTGATTTTGCACCTCTACCTAGGGGTTCACATAGAGCAGTGGTTCTCAACCTTCCTAACGCTGTGGTCCTTCAATACAGTTCCTAGTATTGGGGTGCCCCCCAATCAAAATTATTTTCATTGCTACTTCATAACTGTAATTTTGCAACTGTTATGAATCCTAATGTAAGTACTTTTGGAGATAGAGATGTGCCGAAAGGGTTGTGACTCAAAGATTGAGAACTGCTACCATAGAACATGGATGGTCACTCTACTAACGTGTCGTGTCATCATCTCATGTTAAGCAGAATATGTTTTAAAAAATATTTGGTGGTGGTGGTGGTGGTGGGGTGTGTGTGTGTGTGTGTGTGTGTGTGTGTGTGTTTGTATGTATATATATATATATATATGTATGTAGGAAGGTAGGTAGTAGGTAGGTAGGTAGGTAGGTAGATAGATAGATGGATGATGTGCTTCCACGTATTTAGCATGTATGAACACAATATTAGTTCTTAGAATTTCTACCTGTATATAAAGCATAGAGGCACAGTTCTTATCTCTGGTGTTTTACTATCTCTCTGGACAGGCACAATCCACCTAGAGATATTGAAAGCGAACGAGGATGCTGCGTGCTTGCTTCCCTTGGCATCTCAACACTTAACTAATTGTGCCTATAAAGTGATGCTCTGAGGGCTCACTTAAGAAGATAAGAGGGTTCAGGTGCCTCTCAGGATATAAAATGATGAATTCTGAATGCTCATTTCCAGCAGATGGACTCAGCCTGGAGAAGGCAGTCACAGAAGGCAGCAGGTGGAGAAGACAGCAGGAAAGCAAAGCCACTTGCTGGAGTACTTGACATTAATTACACCTGTTGGAATTTTCACCTAGCCTTTTGTTTCCAAATGTGTTCTCTCTATAATCACTGTGCAAGGAGAGAGGCAAGAAAGGAAGGAGAGGATTTTAAGGAGGAAATGGATCATTTGCATAGTCACAGCAAGTAAACAGGGAAGACCCAGGGAGCTTCTCTATCTCTAGTCCAACAATAAAGCACATATCCAAAAATAGGAGTCAAGGTCATGATTATTGAGAGTGGTCAATATGATGCCACTGTAGGTAGGATCCAGCAGCATGGTATTAAAAATGAATGATTGAAACCATAAAAGCCAGAGTATGCATTTAGTATTAACAAATCTCATATGACACTTTGGGTCTGAACAGGAATATATATGTGTGTGTGTGTGTGTGTGTGTGTGTGTGTGTGTGTTGGTGCTATATCCTATTTTGGCATCATTTAAACACATTTTCAAGACACTTTCATGGTTCCATTGAGGATATTTTAGCAATGCTTAAGAGCAACTCCAGCTCACACTAAGGATTCATCCACTTAAAACTTTTACTGCTGGTGGTGTAGCCTGAGTGTTCACCTCATCCTGCTTCCTGTTCCTACTGTCTGTCAAGATCACCTTTTAACTTGAAGATCCTGCACATCAGTGGATGTCAGCTAGATTTAGATCTACAAAGGAACAGTCACTGATTGTCCTAGGTAGTCTATATGTCCCTCTTCCCCAAGGACAAGAAGAGTCACCTCCATCTGTAAATGTGTTTGGCACTTAGTCCAAGGAAGCTGCCTCACTGCTCCCCTGGGCTCTTGATTTTCTAAAATTCTTTTTCTCCCCTTCATAAGTTTCCTGCTGCCCTTGCAGATCATTGTCTCCCACTTAATAATTATGGTCTGAATGAAGATTAGGTTGCCCTCACCTAGTTGTGTAAATCTCACCAGTGAATATAATTTTATTACCCTCTCTATAAATGTTCTGCAAAATATGATACTTCCCTCCCTTTGTTCCTTTTCTTTTATATATTACAACCTGATCACAGTTTTCTTTCCCTCTTTTCCTCTCAGTCTTTCCCCAGCTTCTCCTATACCCCAGATACACTCCTTCCTGTTTCCCTTCAGAAAAGGGAAGGCCCCCCCCAGGCATTTCAACCAAATAAGGCATAACAAGTTACAGTAAGAATAGGCAAATCCCTCATATTAAGGCAGGATGAGGCAACCTAGTAGGAGGAAAAGGGTCCCAAAAGCAGGCAAAAGAGTCAGAGACAGTCCCTACTCCCACTGTTATGATGCCCACAAGAATACCAAGCTACACAACCATAACATATATGCAGAGGGCCTAGGTCAGACCCATGCAGGCTCCCTGATTGTTGCTTCAGTTTCTGTGAGCGCTTATGAGCCCTGGTTAGTTGGTTCTGTAGGCTGTGTTCTTGTGTCCTTGATGCCTATAAAATTTCTCTATTCCTATAGAGAAATAATTTTTAAAAATATTCACTATCCTTAGTTTCTCACTCATTTCTTAAATTGTGATAATGTCATATATTTTGCCAAATTGTCCCACACCCAGACTATCATTGGAAGAGAGAATCACAGTGGAATTGCCTCCACTATTTTGGTTTGTGGGCATGTCTATTGGTGCATACTCTTAACTACTAATTTTTGTAAGAGGGCCCAGGCCACTGTGAGCAGTGCCACCCATAGGTTGTACAAAAGAAGGTAGCCCAGTAAGAAAGGAAGCAATGCTTCTTCATGGTTTCTGCTTCTGTGAATTCCCTGTCTTCCCTCAGTGATAGCCTGTGCCAGGAGAATGTAAGGATTTATTTAAACCCTTTCCTTTCCCAAGTTGGTTTGCTTTCATGTTTTATTACAGCAATAGGAAGGGAAAGTAGGACCGATAATTACTACTGTATTAAAAATAACACCAGCTGCTGCTTTTTACCTTACCTTGAATATTTATGAATAGTGAGAATTGTACACATTTTGGTGTGAACTGATGTGAAGTAAAATATATATTTTTCGTAAAGAAGAAGGGGAGAGTTTAAAACAGTTTCATGAAAATGCAGGAAAAGGAATTTGAAACAAATAGGATCTTGAAGCAAGGGATACCACTTAACAAAAAAGCCAGCTTCAAATAAAGAGGAACTTAATTTTAGGGGAGAATGGCTTTTCTCAGCCTTAGGAAGAAGGAAGACAGATAATCATTCATACACACACACACACATGCACACACACAAATGATGACACTACTGAGCAAAGTTAATCATGTAAAAGCCAACATCTA